>PVKS010016884.1:0-43096 GCA_004027875.1 Aplodontia rufa
TATATATATATATATATATATATATATATATATATATATATATGTATGTGTGTGTATATATATATATATATATTTTTTTTTTTTTTAAGAGAGAGGAAGAGGGAGAGAGAGAGAAAGAATTGACTTTATTCATCTGGGTTCTATTTTTCTGATGCTTAGTTGTGTATGTGGTGCTGGGGTTCCAATCTGGGTCCTTGCACATGCCAGGCAAGCTGTGTAAGCACTGAGCCACTGCTCTAGCCCTCCATGTATTTTTTGATAAATTTTCTATTCAATTCTTTTGCCTGTTTGTTTTCTAGTTATTAAGTTTTCAAAGTTTTTTTTATATATACTGTGTACAAGTTCTTACCAGAAATATACTTTGCAAATATATACTTTTCTCTTAGTCTGCATCTTGTCTTTTCATTATCCTAGCAGTATATTTTTGTAGAATGGAAGTTTTCAAAATTTTAGTGAAGTCCAGTTTATTAGTGTATATTGTGAAATACATATTTGATCTTCCACCCTATTCCTCACATAACTCATAAAATCCTTGGGATTTTCAGAGTGATGAGTATCTTTTGTATGGTAATGAATTCCTGGTGGTTGGTGGCTCCTAGATAATTTAAGGATGGTGGCTGGTCACCAAAATAACCAAGGCATGAATAGAGGGGTGAGGCTTTCAACCCTATCTCCCCACCTCCAAGAAGGAGAGAGGGGCTGAAGGTTAGTTAATCACCAATGGTCAATGATTTAACTAATCATGCTTATGTAATGTAACTTTCATAAAAATCTCAAAAGTATTGAGTTCTGGGAGTGTCTGGATAGCTGAACATGTGGGGTTTCCTGGAGGTGGTACATATGGAGGCTGCACGGAAGTCCCTCCCTGTATGCTCTGCCTTATGTGTCTCTCCCATCTGTTAGTTTATCTGTGTCTTTTGTAATATCCTTTATAACAAATGGGTGAATGTAAGCAAGGGTTACCCTGAGTTCTGTGAAGCACTCTAGCAAATTAATTTAATGTAAGGAGAGGGTTGTGAGAACCTGCTTGATCAGAAGCTTAGACCACAACCTTGCTTGCTTGCAACTGGCATGCGATTTTGGGGGCAGTCTTGTGGGACTGAGCCCTCAATCTGTGGCCTCTGATGCTATCACCAAGTTAGAATCGAATTGACTTAGAGCATACCATCTACTTGAGAAGCCACTGCTGAATTGATTGCTTGCTTGGTTTGTGGGAAACCCCCCACACCCACTCTACCACACAGTCACAGAAGTGGTTTGTGTGTCAAAGTTCATTTCTGGGAGAAAACAGTATGTTTTTTTTTTTTCTTAATCCATCTTTTGTATTATAGTTTGTGCTTTCTGTTTGTTATTAAAAAAACTTTGTCTAGTCCAAGGTCCAAATTTTGCTTTTATGTTTTATTCTAAAAAATTGTAGTTTTAGATTTTGCATTTAGGTCTGAACTATATTGATTTAACTTTTGTATCTGATATGAGGTGTGAATTGAGGTTTTTTTTCCTTATAGCTGCCCAGTTGTTCCAGTACTATTTATTGAAATAACAACCCCTTTATATTGACTTCCCTTGGTACCTTTGGTGAAAATCAGTTGATAAGATTCATGTGGATCTCTTTCAAACTTCTCTTTTGTTTTAATTATTTATGTGCCTATTCTTTTATTTCTTCCTCATAGTAATGTTACAAGTCTTGAAATCAGGTAGTATAGTCCTCCAACTTTTTCAAAATTATTTTAGCTATTCTAGGTCCTATGGTCTTTCCTATAGATTTTACATAAACATCCTTTCAATATGTTACTTTGCATATGTATGAATATGTTAGGGAGAACTACTGGGTCATGGGAATAGGCAATTTAAGTTTTATTAGATAATTCTAAATGGTGCATTAATTTCAACTCTCCAACAATTTATGAATTGAAATGCCTCTTTGTGTACTTACAAGGCACAGGTGGGGTGATGTACAGGTTCCTCACAATCATGTTGACCCTTTACTCCTGGCTCCAACCTTGAAGAGTAGAGATGAGTTTTCACTCATGAGGAGATATTTTAGATTCTTCACATTAGATCATCTATAAGGTAAGTCTTTCCCTTGATAGTAATGATCACTCCTGGCAAATATTTGATGATGATAAAGTCTTTATTTCCATAATAGTACTGAGGTGGAAAAGGATATAAAAGGAAGGGAGAAAACTTTTGTTGTGGCACTGAGGAAAGAGTATTAATACAAGGTAATACAAATTAAGGAAGAATTGATTTTTAAGGTGGAAGGAGCACTCATCAATATAAAATGCTAAAGAGCCATAAAGTAACATAAGAAAAGAAAAACATTCAATGAATTTGGCAATATGGATGCCATGGTTCATTCCTCTTTATTGGTGTGATGGTGACAGATGTAAAATTTGTAAGCCAACTGATGAACAGGAGGCAAGCAAGTGGAAATATTTCGTTTAGAAAATTCTCTTAAACAGGTTTGGTTATGACAGGAAGGAAAGAAATAATATCTAAATAGTTGTATATAGGGTCACCATATTTTCAAATATGGATAGGAGACAGTAACATATTCATATGTTGAGGTGGAAAATTCAGTTGAAAGAGAGGTTAAAAATGAATGGAAGAGAGGATATTTCATAGACCAAGATCCTTGAGGCAGTGGGTGAATATGAGACCCCACATACAACTGGAAGAGAAATATCTTGGGTAGAAGGAATGCCCCCTTTCCTGTGGGAGGAGGAAGAATGAGTGAAGATTCTGATGTGTTTGTAAGTGGTAGGGAAGAAAATGTAGACTGTTTTTGCTTGGTAAACATCCTTTTCTCAGTGAGATGAAAGACAAGGCCATACACATGTATATGCTTAGTTCTATATATAACATGGGGGTAAAACAGGGGAGATATGGGAGCAGGGAGTGGTCAAAGGAGGTGATCCTGAACTAGAATTGGCCTTAACTTACTTTGTCAATACCCATCTATGCATGAACATGTAACAACAATTCCCTCCATATGAAAGACTATGTTGAACAAATAAGAAAAAAAAAAAAAAAGAGACAAGGTCATGTGCTCTGAATGAGAGAGGAAATGGTAGGTTTGGAGGTTAACAGCAGAATTTTGGACTAATCACACAGGGAAAAGAGACATCTGTGTGGAGACTGCATTGCTGGGCGGCACTGGGCTGAAGTCAGGCAGGAGGTTTATACATTTTCTGGTGTTTTCAGGCTGCACTATGAAGCCCATCTCTGATTAGTTGTAGTAACAGACAAGTAAAATGACAGGAAAGATGAAGAGTTGGGCTTCTACAGGGAGGTTTGCGAGAAAGAAAAGCTGTATAAGAAACTGAAGGAGACAAAAATAGACAAACAGCCCAAATAGTAGGGGCCCTGAAGCAAAGGTCATGTTGGATAGGAAAAGCTTTGGGAATGGCAGCGTGGGAGGGGGTAAAATGTCACACTGAACGTTTTTGTACCTATATCCTATTTCTCTACAATAGATTTCTAAAAGTGGCATACATAGGCCAAAAGTATGGCAAATTAAAAATTATAATAGATGCTACCAGATTACTTTTCTAAAAGCCTGAAGCAATTTTATTCCCATTAGCAATGGACGAGGGTGTTATTCCTCTCTTAGTTCCACATGATCTCAGTGTTTTATAGTCTGGCTTATTATTATTATTACATTATTCCTGTTGTAGAAGATGAATGATATATCCTTGTTATAATTTGAATTTTTATGACTACTATTGGTTTTAAGCATATTCTCAAGTTAATCATTTATTCATACTTTATCTGAGATGTGTATGCATATCCTTTGGCTGTTTATTTGGTAAGGTCTTTCTTTTTCTTATCTATCTGTAGGTGCTTTCTGTATATTAGTGATAAATCTGCTTTTAGTCACATATGCTGCAAATGTTTTTTTTTTCTATTTTAAAAAAATATTATGGAGGATCTTTTCTTTCCATGAAAAGTTTTAAAAAATATACATTTTATATGTCAACAAAAATAATGTTTTTGTGTACAATATATTGTTTTTTTCAAATCAAATCAACTTATATATATAATGAATTTTAAAAATTGGAACAAAGTCATCAATATTAGATAGCCTATTTTTCTTAATTCTCTATAACACAAACAAAGTTTGTTAGAAGACAGCACAGCCACTAACAATCTGTGCAGCTACCCTTTCCAACCATCTCTGAGCCTTCATAAATTCTAAAACACATTGATCTTCAACAGCATATTTTTTTGAAATATGCTTTGTGGAATGGCTGAATTGAGCTAGTTAGCATGTATTACCTCACATATTTATCATTGTGTTGTGGAAAGAACACTTAAAGTCTACGTGCTTGGTAATTTCTAAGAATATAACACATTGTTAACTATATTTACTATATTGTACAATAGATCTCTTGAATTTATTCCTCCTACCTGACATTTTGTATCTTTTGACCAACTCCCTCTCCCCCATTTTAAACTTAATCAAGTCAGATCTCTCATTTTTCCTTCCAGTGTAGATTCTGGTTTTCCATCTGGAATCCCTTACTTTGGATTATACATATAGTTTTCCAATTTTTTTCTAGTTAGTTTATATTTGTTATTATATTTTACATTTTAATGCTTAATTCATTTTTGCTGCTGTGATTATAAGACTAACGTGGAGTAGAAAAGATGACTGAATTCTGGGCCAGAGTCCTTAATCAGAAGGAGTAAGGATTGGTGAGTGGATGGTGTGTGCTTTAAAGACATCACATTTGGGGGTACTTTTTGTGATAAAATACAACCATGTTCCACATAATGGTGTTTTACTCCTTGAAGGGACCACATATACAATGATTGCCCCATAAGATTATAATGGCACATTCTATTGTCTGTTGACATGAAAGCCATCCTAAAGAAAAGTTGTAGCACATGCGATAATTACATGTTTGTCGTGATGCTTGTGTAAACAAAGCTACAGCACTGCCAGTCTTGTACGTAATACTTGAGAATTATAATCAATGATGATGATGCTGGTTTAGGTATTTACTATACTAGACTTTTTATCATTTTTATTTTATTTATTTATTTATTTATTGCGGTTCTGGGGATGGAACCCAGGGCCTCAGGCATGCTAGGTAAGCTCTGTATCACTGAGCCACAATCCAGCACCTTTATCATTATTTTAAAGTGTCCTTTTTCTAGTTATTAAAAAAGTTTACCATAAAATAGTGTACCATGTTACACTGGCAACAGACTCAGACATTTCATGTTACAAAGAGATGATACATCAGTGTAAATAGAGGCTCTACTCTACCTATGACTCCCAGACTACCCAGTTTCATTCTCTGGTGAAAAATGCTGCTGACTTTTTGTGTGATTTTTCAGATACAATCTGTTTATATACAGACATTTACATATATAAATGATACACTGACATTTAACTCGAATTGTAACATAGTGGACACATCATTCTGAATTTACCCTCTCCTCTAATTAGCAATATATCTTGACTCCTTGTTATGTTCATATTCATCAAATCTGCCTCATTTTTTGTGTTGTTTTTGTTTTTGAGACAGGGTCTTTCTATGTTGCTGAAGGTGACATTAGTCTCCAAGGCTCTAGCAATCTTCCTTCCACAGTCTCCTGTGCAGGCAGGAACAATGGCATATGCCACCATGCCTGGATGTCTTATTTTTTAATGTGCTGGATAGAATTCTCTTTTGTGGATTTGCCCATTTATTTAGGTAGTCTCCTGTTAATGGAAGTTTAGCACATTTCTTCTCTTTTGTCTTTTACAAAAAGTTGCGCAATGACTCTTTTTCGGCAGTTGTAATTTTGTGCATTTTTAGCATTTGGAGATATTACCAAATTGCTATAATATATACATCTATAGATCACACTTCCACCAGCAAGCTATGAAAGTTTCATTTTCTCTCCAATTTTACCAACACACTTTTTCATTATGTTTGATCTTTGCTAGTTAGAGAGGTAAATGGTTTCTCCTGTGGCTTTAATTTGCATTCCTCTTATTAAGAACGATAGTAAGCATGTTTTCACATGCCAAGGAGCCATGAGTATTTCCTTTTCTATGACACGTCAGTGCCTGGCCTTTATTCTTTTTTTAAAAATTGGGTGTTTGATCTTTTCCGTAATCATTTATATAAGAAAGAAGTTTTATATGCTAAACAAATTAGCCATTTGAGTGTAATACAAGCTGAAAATATTGTTTTAATTTTTCGTTTTTCCATCACTTGTATGTGATGGAACTTTTTCTCTCGAAATGATTCTGAATTATATAAAATCCAGATTTATAGAAAAAGATAATTTGATATGTACAATCCAAAATTTTTCAGTTTCCATTCCAAGATTACACAAAACAAATCTCTCATATTTTCTTTTAGTACATGTATGATTTTATTTTTTTGCTTAAATATTTCCTTTGGAATTTATTTTGGCATAAAAATGTGATACAGGATCCAACTTGACCTTTCTATCAATGGCTATTTACTTGTCACTATGTCATTTATTGAATAATCCACTTTTTCTGAGCTAATATGAAATGCTGCCTACTTTGTATATTAAATTCCTTGTAAGTATGTGGGCTTATTTGTTGCTCTCTAATATGTTCCATTGAATAATGTGTTTACTCATGTACCAAACTTTCTATTTAAGTTATTGTTAATTTATAATACATTTTAACTCCAATAGAAGTATCCAGTAGTTTCCTTTATTAGAATTTTCCTAAAAACTCTGCTTGTTTGTTTTTCTATGTGTATTTTAGAATCAAGTTAGTAGAACTAACCTTTCTTTGTTGATTCTTCATAGCCCAGGACTTGCTATTTCTTTCTTTTATTAAAATTACCTTTTGTATTTGCCCTTCCTCCCATTAGAACAGGCTACACTCCATGCTTTTATAATTCTTTCATTGTATATTCTAATGTCATGTATATCTAAAAAGAATCAATAAAAACAAAAAAAAATGCCTTAACTCACTACTTGGAAAAATAAAATAAAATAACCTTTTGTGTTATTCAGTAGTATTTACACCACTGTTTTTCTTATAGATCTTATAATTTCTTTCTTCTTCATTTTTTTTTTTTGGTACCAGGGATTGAACCCAGGGGTGCTTAACCACTGAGCCATATTCCCAGCCCTTATTTATTTATTTATTTTGAGACAGGGTCTTGCTAAGTTGTTTAGCAACTCTCTAAGTTGCTGAAGGTAGTTTTAAACTTGCAATCCTCCTGTGTCAGCCTTCCAAGCCACTGGGATTACAGATGTGCACCAACCAATCCAGCATATCTTGCAATTTGTTACAGGATTTTTGAAGACATTTTATCTTTGTAAAAGATACTGCTCTTGTCAATAGGGTAACTAAAAAGTTACATTTTTAAGTGTTTAATATATGCAAAGGCCTTTGATTTCTATTATTAATCAGATACAGTTCTGATACTTTTTTATTTAACATGGAGACAGAGAGAATCAATTTTATTTATTTTTTCATCTGGTTTTTGTTTCTTCAACACTTAGTTATGTATATGGTGCTGAGGTTTGAACCAGGGTCCTCATGCATGCCAGGCAAGTGCTTTAATTGTTGAGCCACAGCTCCAGCCCCTGTTCTGGTATTTTTGAGTGGTTGATTTCTTCATAGTCCATTTTATTTAGTAGAATGTAGATCTCGTGAAGAGCTGCTTTATTTCCCAGCTGTAGACACAATGCTTGCCTCAAAGCAATTTTTCAAATATTTGAATAAGTGAATGAATGACTGAATATGTAAATGGGAATAGTAATATCCATTTTACAGAGTTTCAAGGATTGTTTTACATATTTTTCCCCAAGTACTTAATAGGTGTTCAATATTTGACTACAGTAGTTAGTATATTCATTTAGAAAACCTTAGAACCCATAGATAAATTGAAAGATGAGTAGTGAATACTGATATCTCCTCTCCTAAATTCACCTATGGGTAACACATTGTCACAACTGCTCCATCTCCTCTTCTTTCCTCTCTTCCTACTTCCACTCTTCCTTCTTATCAAACCATCTGAAAGGAGGTTGCAAAAACCACATCACTTTGTCTCTAAATGCTTTTACATAAGATATCCAATAGCAAAGACCAAAACAGTTCCTACACCCAAGAAAGCCATATGAAATCAGTACTATCATCCTACATGAAGTTCATAAATTTTCCCAGTTGTTCCAAGTATGTCCTTTATATATCCTTTCAATATACAGAATTCTGGATAGAGTCTGTATTTCAAAGTTCTCCAAAGAAACAGAACCAATAGGAATAGGATCGATTTATTAGCTATCTATCATCTATATCTATCTATGTATAGATACATACTACTTATGTATATATCTGTCCATCAGTTTATTAGTTGATTCATGCAACTATGGAGCCTTGTATATCCCATGACCTTCCATTTGTAAGCTAAAGCTCTAGGAAAGCTAGTTCTAGTCTGAAGACCTGAGAAAGTCTGAGGGCAGGAGAATTTTGGTGTCTCAGATCAATCAATTATCAGAGAGAGAAAGGAAAAAATCGAGAAAAAGAGGGAGGGAGAGGATTCTTCTGCCTTTTTTTCTGATCTGGCCCTCATTGGATTGGATAATGCACACCCACCTTGGGAAGGGCAATCTGCTTGACTCAGTCTACTGATTCAAATGTTAATTTCACCCAGAAACACCCTCATAAACATAACCAGAGGTAATGACCATAGAGAGCCCCATAAACCCATAGGTAGAAGCTGAGAGAGAGAGAAGACAGTGTAGTAAAAGTGGGAACCATGGGCATTTGGGATGATTCTTCATGAAACTTACTTGTGTCTTGGGGTCTGCTTGGGCTCCATCATGTAAATACTACTTCCTTTTGATGCTGGAGTCTTGCCGTACGCATCCAACTTAATTCCCTGGTGGCTCAGATGACACCCAGGTCATGATGGGCTGCTGCTCAGATAGCATGATAACTTGGTGGATCAGGGTTAAATGTTTAGTGCCCACTAAAGCTGTTTCTGGCCAAGAGCTGCTTCTCAGTATGAGAGTTGTTATTCATGGTGGATGGCAGAGCTTTACTCCGAAACTCTAAGGGTGGGCTCTGCCGTTCAGTTATAGTGGTCTGCCAAAGGCTCCAAACAGCATCCCTATGAGACAGTGACATGTCAGAAGCCATTGTATCTACTGGATTGTATGGCTCACGTGGCAAAACAGCCTGGGCCTGTTGCAGAGCCTTCTCTTATTCCAGATCCCATGAAAAACTAGCAGCTTTTTAGGTCATTCAGTAAGTGGGCATGTTGTCTCCCCAAATCCAAGGAAACCCATTGATACTGTGTCTCCTGTTTTATTGTGGGAGGGGCCAGATGCAATGACTTATCTTTCACCTCTTACTATAGACTGTTTACTTCCCTTCAAATTTCACATGTTAAATCCCAACTCACAAAGTGGTGGTTTTGGTGGTGGGGACTCTGAGAAGAGATTAGGTCATTACAGCAGAGGCCTATTACTAATGGAACTAGGCCCTTAAAAAAGGGACACAGCTCCTTTGTTCTTTCACCATATGGAACAAAGCAGAAGATGGCTATGAACCAGGGAGCAGGCTCGTATTACCATACACTGAATCTGCTAGCACCTTGATCTTGGACTTTCCAACCTCCAGAACTGTGAAAAATTTCTGTAGCTTATGATACACAATTTGTGATAATTTGTTATAGCAGCCCAAATGGACTAAGACACTTTAGGAGGAATATCTCAACGTACCTCATACCACTGGACTCCTAGAAAGTCTTTAAATTTTTGTTGGATTTATTTCTCACTCTTTGACATGCAAATATCTTGCCACCATATCTACAGTAGATGCTACTTTTTGCTCAACAAGTCTAATAAACATCAGTGTAATGAGCCAGTATGATATCTTGTGGAAAGGAAAAGATAAAGATGGTCAGGATCACTGTGAACCTGTGGGGCACAGTGGCTCTCACATACCTGCAATCCCAGCTACTTGGAAGGCTAAGCCAGGAGGATCTCACGTTTGAGACCAGTCTGGGCAGATTTATGAGATCCTGTCTCAAAATAAAAACAGCTGGGGTTGATGTTCCATTTCTGGTACTGCCACCAACAAACGCCCAAAAACCAAAAATCACATTGAACCAAATCATGACATGGGACTGGACAGTAGAAATGTCCCAGAGATAGGCTAGTAACATTATATTCCTCGGCTTGCTAAATGAAAACAAACTGCTTTTTGGTGGTCTTTACAATAAATATGGAAGCAGAGTGTGTTAATTGGCTCAAATAATAAAACAATGTTTGATACAGCAGTTACTGTTGGAATCACTATGCAGTTAAATATGTGGTAATCCAGTCATTCTCTATAATCTGTGTTTCTTCTGCACAGTGTCAACAGGCATGTTGAATGCGGATGTGGTGGGAATCACTACCCCTGTATCCTACAAGTCCTTGATGGTGACACTAATCTCCTCAGTCCCTATAGGTATGGTATTGCTTTTAGTTTACTATTTTCATGGGTGGGGGAAGTCCTAGCAGCTTCCCTTGGCTTTTCCCAGGATAACAGCTTTTACTGTTCAGGTTAAGGAGCCAAGGTAGACCAATGCCAGCTGCCAAGTGTATCTATTTAAATTTTGGCCTCTGTAACAGGAAATAACAACAAGATAAGATTCAGGACTCACTGGGCACACTGTGAGTTAGACCTGAACTAAAATTCCTTGCATGACCTCCATATGCCCTTAGTCTGATGGATGGATGGTGGAAGATTTGGGTTTTCTGGAATTAGTGTCATTTCAGAGCCAATGTCCAAAATACCTTCAGTAAACAGTTATTCTGGGCAAAGGTCTTTTTGGTACCATACCAAGATCTTAACTTACGAGGACCCAACTTCCTGTTCATTCAGTGGGTTTTGGATCTGCCTTATGTCTGGCAACTGATTGAGGAGCTGTGATGCTGTTTTTGATTCCACCTAGAATTTTGTTCTTTTGACCTGGAACATCCTTCTAAGAAAAGACACAAGACCTGACTTCAAAAGACCATTGCTTTAGTATCAACAGGCTGGATAATCTCTGCTAATAGTCGTAAGTATGGGTTTAGCAAGGGTATAGGGAAGGACCACTGTCCTAATGGATATGGAAATTGAGATTTCTCTTCCTGTGGGTCTGCTCTGGAAGGTACGATTGCTGCTCTAGTGGGACTGGAAAGTGGAGTGGGAAGTCAAGAGGATTATTCTTGAGTATCAAGAATTGTTCTAGCTAATCTATTTCGTGATTTTATCATTGAAGTTTTCCATAGTTACTTTACTCTTCTCTCTTCTTGCCCGACGTATTTATACGATTATAAGTAGCAATACTAATAATTTTTAACCTTTGCTGCCACCATATGGTTATCTGTCATTATTGCACAAGAAAAAAGTGTCAGTTTCTTCTAAACTAACAGGGACAAATGTAGGATGGACACTAAAATTGATTTAAAAAATAATAATGCAGGGCTATATATGTAGATCAGAGGTTATGGGGTTTTCCTAGCATGCACAAGGACGCATGTTCAAACACCAGCACCACATACACAATGAAGTGTTGGGGCAATGAAAACTAAATAAAATAGATTCATTTTCTCTCTCTCTCTCTCTCTCTCTCTTCCTCTCACTTAAAAACAAGCAAAGGATCTGAAGAATGAATCTAGAATATGTCATATATATTTTATGTATTTGTATATATTCTTTCAAATTCCACTAGTTGACATCTTAACCATTTTTTTTTTAGTAGATCCTATTCCTTATCAATGCAAGATACATAATTACTATGGGGACACATTAATTGTTGATCCTGACTTGCTGCCTACTATCAACTATGTTTTTTTTTAAAGGAGAGAGGACAGAGAGAGAGAGGGAGAGAGAGAGGAGAGAGAGAAGCAATCTTTATTTAGCTTTTCATGTGACTTTCATTCCTCAGACACTTTGTTGTGTATGTGGTGCTGGGGTTTGAACTTGGGTCCTCATGCTTGCCAGGCAAGCACTGTAACTGCTGAGCCACCGCTACAGCCCAACTATGTTCTTTTTTTTTTTTTTTTAAGAGGAAGAGGAGAGGAGAGAGAAAAAGAGAGAGAGGGAATCAATTTTATTTAGCTTTTTATTGCTCCAACGTTTAGTTGTGTATGTGGTTCTGGGGCCGGAAACCAGGTTGTCTCGCATGCCAGGCAAATGCTGTAAACGCTGAGCCACCACTCTAGCCCCCAACTATGGTTTTTAATGGATTCCAGAAAAATAATTACATAGGAAGCTGAACATGATCTCTAAAATAGCTCCAAATCTTAAAAAATATTGTTAGTAGACTTTCATTTTGGCCTAGAACTTGTCATATCGGTGCAAAGTGTTTTTGCTTTCACTAAGTGAAAAATAGAAAACAAGACAGTTTTTAAAAGTAGAGTATATTTATAACCCACTTTATAGGAAAATTTTTCATGAAAAATAAAACTGTTGTACTCTTTGCCACCTGTTTTCCCCCATTACAGCTCATTTTTCTACTTGTTACTATCCCAAATCAAATCTGATTAGGCTACTGTCAAGTTTTTAAATGATTCAATTGGCTTTCTATTCCTTATAGGATAAAATGCAGACTTCTCTTAAGACCCTTGATAAACCATTCTCAACTAATCTCTATAGGCTCACCAACATAGAGAGACACCGTCATCATGTGTTAGTCAGCTTTTTGTTACTGTAACAGATATGTGAGATAAATAGGAAACAGGAAAAGTTGATTTTGGCTCACAGTTTTAGAAGTTTTAGTCCATGGTTGATTGGCTGCTTTGCTTTGGGACTGTGGTAAGAGATCGTATCATGGCAGCAGTGTGTGTGGAACAAAATGCTCACTGCATGGGTGTGAAGTCAAAATGAGCGGGAGAGGAGGGGCCAGGGTCCCACTACCCCCTTAAGGGGATACCTCCAATGGGTGGAAGACCCCCCACTAGGCCCCACCTCTTAAAGTGTCTACCACCTCCTAATAACACCATGTTGGGTCCTAAGCCTTGATATGCTGGCCTTTTGGGGGACATTTCAGATCCAAACTATAAGAATGTCATTTCAACATTCAGCCATGTCCAACTCTCTTATTGTGGGTCTCAACTGGGATCTGCTTCCACTTTCTGTCTTAGACTTGCATTGCATCTTTTCATTGCAATTGGACAAAAAATTATCAGAGCAACAAGAGTAAGAGACCAATCAACAGGATTTCCCCCAATAAACCCAATGCTAACAGCACTCGGTCTTTTACTCTCATGTGGCATTCTACATTGTGTCCATTTAGGAGGGAGTCCCAAAATTCTGGGCTTCAAGCGATGTAGCTCTCATTATTGGGATGTACAACAGGGAGGAAGCATGTGCCTTGTGTAAGACCCTCTGTGGGCAGGGCCATGTCCAGTTCTGAGGGTGGAAGTTCTCAAGCCCTTTAAATAAGAATAGGATAGGGGGTTATTCAGAGAACGAATCTTGGACTCCAATCATTGGATACCAATCATAAGTCTGGTATCCAATCATAAGTCTACTTGCTCTCCCAGGAGGGGCTCTTTTCTCTCTGTAATACAGGGAGAAAATAAGCAAACATAATCTTTAAATAAAGAGGCTCAGAGCAAAAGATTTTATGGGATTTACCTTTACTTCTCTGTGATAGTTTGGATTGGGAATGGGTCCCAAAGGCCCTTGTGTTAAGGGCTTGGTCCTTAGCCCATGGTACTATTAGAAGGTGGTAGAACTTTTTTTTTCTCCAATTTAAAAAAATTAGTGCAGGGCTGGAGCGGTGGCTCGGTGGTTACGGCGCTTGCCCGGCATGCACAAGTACATAGGTTCAAACCCCAGCACCATGTACACAACTAAGTGTCAGAGCAACGAAAGCTATGGGAAAAACTCAATAAAAATTGATTCTCTCTCTCTCTCACTGTCCTTCTAGCTTTAAAAAAATAAAAAATAAAAAAATTAGTGCATTATAGTTACATGTAATAGCAGGATTCATTGTTACATATTCATACATGCATATGATATAACAATATAATTTTGTCCATGTCATTCCCTAGTATTTTCCTTCTTTCTGCTCTCTTCCCTCCCCTGGTCTCTTTCCTTTACTGTGTTGGTTTGACTTCCTTCAAGTTTCATGAGATTGCCCCCACATTTTCTTTTCCTTTTTCCTCTCTAATTTCCATATGTAAGAGAAAACCTTTGGTTTTCTGAATTTGACTTACTTTGCTTAACATAATGTTCTCAAGTTCTACTCATTTCCCTTCTAATGACATAATTTCATTTTTCTTCATGGCTATATGAAATTCTATTGTGCATATATACCACATTTTCTTTATTCATTCATCCATTCTGTATACCCAGGCTGGTTCTGAAATTTGGCTGTTTATGCTGCTCTTACTATGATGTGTTGCTTTGCCACAGGCCCAAAAGCAGTGGGCCAACCAACCATGGACTGAAGTCACAAAAACTGTGACCCAAAATAAACCTTATATATTTTTTTAAAGTTGATTATCCCAGGTATTTTTGTCATAACATCAGAAAGCTGATGAACACATATTCCTTCAGTGTAGTTTGATTTTGGGAAAGGATACATTAAAGTGTTGAGTAGTACAGGTCATAGTCTACCAATCCCACATGCTTCACACCAGAAAGGGTCATATGATTGCAGCAGGTCCCAGCCATGAACTTACCCATGGTTGTTGAGATGCCTTTCCTGCTTCTTTCCTCTGACACATTTTTTCCTCTTTTCCCTGCTCCCACATCCATCTTTCTTCCTGCAAACACATCTCTCTTTTTTTCATTTAGTTGCCCATGAAATCTGAAATCTCAAAAGAAGAGATAACCTTCTCCTTCCCCACAGTACAGGGAAGTGGTGAAGGGTGTAGACTCTGGAGCCAGAATGCCTTGGTTCAGATCTTTCCTCCTGCATCACTCAGAGCTTGGAGAAATTTCTTGCTTTCTCTAAGCCTCTGTTTTTTCTTTAAATGAAAGATTGGATTAATAATAGTACCTATACCATAGTATGATTGTGAAAATGGAATTACATAACACCAAAGAAATGCTATGAACAGTGCCTAGCAATTGGCAGACACTCAGTATGTTTTGTTTTGAAGAATTAAGTGAATCTTTCTATCTCTTTTTGTTCTTCTACATTTTCTTGTATCCTCAGAAAACTTGCCTCTATATTTATTTATCATTTCTACAATAACTGGACTTTGTCGCACATGGAACAGTTATCCAGTGATTAACCCCAAATCAGACAAATTTCAGTTGCAGATTTTGGACTAGAAGTCAAGCCAATCAATTTCTAACTCAGTGAAATTGCCATAATGTTATTCTGTCTTCCACTTTAAAATAACTTATTAATTAGTCAATAAATCTCTACCATTCTGCAATATGGAACATGTATCTACTCAGGTTATTCATTTTACCTGGGATTAAAGACCACTCCTTCTGCCTTTGGAAAATTTTTCCATCTCTCAGAGTGCTTTTATTGCCATGAATGGCTGACTGCACAGCACAATCACTTGCAGAGTTCATTACAAACATAGAGGCCTGAGCACAGGTGAGAAATAATTAAATCTCTGAGGGTAGAACATGGAAATCTGCACACTCAAATAAATTCTACAAAGGATGTAAACCAGATTTTAGAATCTCTAGTATATGCCACTTCTTTATAACTTATACATTTCATGTTGACAATGATCTTTTCCCTCAAGTGAAGATTATTTTCACAACTAGACTATTAGTTTCCTTTAGGTAATAGACTATATTTGTATTTATATTCCTGGTAGCTGCTGAGATATAATTGTGCCTAATTAATATACCTTGCTGATATGAAACACATTAACTGTCTATTGATGATGAATCATATTATTAATATTATTTTCCCTTTTCATCTGAGATCCATTGGGGATTTTATTTATTTATTTAATTTTTTTATTGGTGCAACACAATCATACAAAGTGAAGGGATTCGTTATAACACAATTCATAAATTCTCTCGTAATGACAATGTAACTGGAACCTAATTCTTATCCAGGAATTCTCCCCGTCCCCCACCCACTCCCTGATCTCGAACCTCCACTGCTTCCTCCCAATTACAAATATTAATGTATACACACATATATGAGAATTTTTTTTTGAATTTTCTAGTTTGGGTTTTATACTCTTAACCAGCATTACTGGTTGTATTCTACTTTGAAGATCATTATTGAATTGTGAATCTTTTTTCTCTAGAAAAATAGAATTAAAAGGTCAGGAAGACTTTCCTTTAGAAGTAAAGAAGAATGAACTCATGTTAAGGTATGATTGAAAGGAATGAATTATTCATCAACAATGATGGTGGGTAATGAAAGAATCTCAGAGGCAAACTAATTAGAGCTTGTAGCTGCATATTCTTCTTTGACCACATTGATGAAGACAATTTTTTTTTATAGACAAGGAAAAAAACTTAATGAAAAGAATTACTTTAGGGGCTGGAACGGTGGCTCAGTGGTTGAAGTGCTTGCCTGGCATCACGAGGACCTGGGTTCAAACCCCAGAACTACATACACAACTAAGTGTTGGAGAAACAAATGCCAGATGAAAAAATAAACAAAATTGATTCTCTCCCTCTCACTCTCCCTCCCTCTTAAAAAAATACTTCAGAGATCATTGAATCTAGTTACTGAAGAGTTCTAGGTAGCTAATATTTTAGTAGCAATGTAATAGAGACAGATATTCTTATCTGTTTTGTAGTCAGATCTGGAAGCTTTTGTGGGCTTCATCACAAATTTGAGGTCTTGTCTATACTTGGAGAGTGAATGCAGATTCTTTTTTCTCCAAGAACACCTTGTATTTCAGAGCTGTCTGTTGAATTAATGAACAGAATAAGTTTTTCTCTAGTCCACAGGATCCCTTAATCTGTCATCATTTCATTTCTTCCAATTTGCCCTTTACTTGTGCAGATAGAGTAGTTTCCATTTTTGGGAGAGGAGTTTACACCTGAATCTTGTCAACTTTTCTCAAGACTCTTACCTGAGTATACACACATCCTTCCCCTGACACATTTATGTTGTACTCCTCAGGAATGTCTGGTAATGAGACCTGCTGTAGTAATAGATAATTACTATTCTCCACTTGGAATTTTGTGGAAAATGTCCCTGAAGACTGAATGGTCACCAAATTAGCTTTCCCGGTTTTGGAGAAAGTAGCAGCTGTGTCCTGGAAGAGGTGAATGTAAAAGTTCAGGATAGCGTCAACTTTTAGGGGCTTGAATTCTTAAGGGTCATTTGTAGCATTACAAAGGTGCCATGAAGTTTTATCTCCCGTATTTTAACTCTGGACTTTAATTCCAAGACTGATTTTTATTTATTACATAGACTCAAGATGTTCACATCATTTCATAATATGACTTGCCCTAGAATAAGAATTTTCTTTTATATTAAGTAAGAAATGTATACATGAAGTCAGGTTCATCTCCCGGTATTCGCTGTTTTTCTTTTTGTCTCTACAATGATACCCATCATCTTCTCCCCAAATTATAGTCTTTCTCTTTCTCATCACCAAACTTACATCTGTTTTTGATGTGCTTTCTAGAGACACCAAGGAAGTTACTAAGTATTGGTCACACTGCACGCTAAACAAATAAAAGAAAAAATTATAATTCTAGTACTGTCCATGTTTGCTTACTTTCTGCATTGGTTCAACTATATGGTAATGTATATGGTAATGCTCCAGAGTATCTTTCCCATTAAAAATCCTTAATTTTCACCAAAAATGGGCCTTGATGCTGTTCTTTGGGCAACAGGACTTAAAAAAAGAGAAAATAGACATACACAGGATATTTTAATACCATAAAGAAGATTATATCCATTTTAAAGGGAAGAGAGACAGAAGTGAATTGCAAACCAAGGTGGCATGGATAATGGAAATTTCCTCGCTCTAGATTTTATTTCTCCTTTAGAGGACCATTTTATGAAGTTCTGTGAAGATAAGTTCTGCCATGTATATTCAGAATTATAGTATTATGTTAGATTGTGTGTGTGTGTGTGTGTGTGTGTGTTAGAAATAATAGTTGATAGAGCTATGTGTGGCTGGATGGTAAACTTAATGGTTTACAGTCCTGATCCCAAATGTTGAGAGATCAAGAGAAATTGCATGAGTTTCTGTTAACTTTTGAGAGAATTCAAGGGAGGTCTATGTATAAATAAGATTAGAAGAGTCTCTTTCAGAAGAGGAGGGAAAGAAGGTGCTATTTACTACAACAGGAACAAGAAGATGTAAGTTTGATTCATTCATACATGATTTTTTAGACAGTCCACCATGCTAGATCAGTATAAGGGGTAACTTTTAGAATTTTAGGTAGTCCAGAATTTTTGCTGTTGTTAATAAATCAAGGTTTGGTCCCTGATTATAGGATCTAGGTGATACAACCCTGTTTTAGTAAGTAAGGTATAAAGAGAACTCTAGTATGCTAGCACAGGGATTAGGACAAGTAGGTATAGGACCTGTTTGAGGCTCTTTTTATTATTTCCTATAGATGCAAAATGCTAATAAATATCCCTTTTTTGATTTACGACTTCTTTCTTAACCCTTTCTCTTGATATTTCTCATGCAGTTTTAGTTTAGACCTCCAAACGCTAAAATAAAAGAATCCTGGGATGGAGCACGTGGGTGGGTGGGGGGGGAATCACTGACCTGGGTGGAGGAGAAGCCGCCGTGGGAATTCTGCTGCTTTGTGATCCATCTCACAAAGTGAGCTGCAGAAGTCAGGTCCTCTGAGGTGGGGGCCGGCTGGGCTGTGAGGTGAGCGAGGAGCACGTAGGCTGTCATCTCCATCTCAGCAGAGGGAGCCTGTGGTTGGTACAGAAGCCCCTCTTGTGCCCTGGGTTTCTGAGGTCATGTCCAGTGGACTGAGTTGTCTTAAAGATAAGAATAAAGAAATAATTAAAACAATTAGTATTCAATCTATGACTGTATGTATCTATTTAGCAACAAAGAAATTTAAGAAAAGTTAGTTTTTAAAAATTTCAGTCATAAAATCCTTGGATTTATTAATTCAGAGAAAAAATTTGAACTTGATGTGATCTAGTACGGTTGAAGAAAATATTGGGGACAGGTTGTTCTAGTAGAGTTGCTGAGGAAAGAATGGCAGACACCATTCTCTTGCGGGTTGACTCCCTCATTCCCAGTCTAATGTTCTGTAGTCAGTGTTTAGTTGAAATGAAATATAAAACCTACCAATTGATTTCAGAATTGTAATAGAAATAGTAAAACATGGAGGCTCCTATTACGGATGATGGTTCTTTTCCTATGGCTCTTAGTAGCTTTTACTCATCCTGCTTTGTATATATGTATCATAAGAAAAGCAAAAATGTCCACTGCATTTGTTTCTGTAAAGGGAGGTTGAAATACCTAAATTCTCTTGTGATATTACTTTTATTGATTTTGTTCTCTGTATAATGAGATATTTCAGGGAAGGCTTGCTATAAAAGGAGCATTACTTTCCTAATGGGTAAGTCTGCATAGAAATCTCAGCATTTCAAAGGAAGGTAGACCAAAAATGGAAGGTTATTTTTAGGAATCAGTATCTGTTCTCCTCCTTTATCCAGTGGAAGTAGTTGGGGAGAAATATCACAACGTAAGTTCTCAACTTCTTTCACAGCTTCTTCATCAAGTGAGTTCAGTATTTCTTTCCTTTTGTCCTGGTCACCTGCTAGGGCAAATACATAGGCCAGCAGTGCCTTGGTGTAGACATGGCTGCCATGGGCTCCTTCCTTAACTATTGCCCAGGCTGACTCCAGGCAGATCAGGGCATTGCGGACAACAGAGTGCTGAGAAGGGAGAGCAGTGTTATTCTGAGCTATGTGAAAGGTTCTCCCAGCAGGTATTGGAATAAACATAGATTAAATGATAGGTGGTACCAGTGCTTTTGAAATCCGTTCATCTCCCTCTCTCTCTGTTCAACCATCCAGTTTCTCTCTACCATTTTAGAAATCACTCTACTATTACTATTATTATTATTTTGTTACTGGGGATTGAACCCAAGGATGTTTTACCACTGAGTTATATCCCCAGTTTTTAAAAATTTTTTATTTTGAGACAGTGTCTCAATTAAGTTGCTTAGAGACTAAGTTGCTAAGGCTGGCCTCAAATTTGTGGTCCTCCTGACTCTCTCCTGGGTTACTAGGATTACAGGTGCATACCATTGTGCCCGGCAAGAAATTATTCCTTTTTAAAAAGCTTTAATTAGTACATTATAGTTATACATAATAGTGGGATTTATTTTGACATAATTATACATGTGTAAAATTTAATTTGCTCTTTTTAATTCCTCAGTGCCTCTGCTTCGCCCCCTTCTCCTATTCCCCTTCCTTTACTGTACTGATTGTCTTTCTATTTATTTATATATTTATTTTCGATTGGTGCTTTACAGATATATGTAAAGGTGGATTTCACTGTGGCATATTTGTACATGCACATGGTGTAGTTTAAAAAATTCATCCTGGTGCTAGAGAAGTGGCTCAGCAGTTGGAGCACTTGCCTGGCAGGCGTGAGGACCCAGATTCAAACCCCAGCACCACATGCACAATTAAATGTAGGAGAAACAAAGACCAGATGAAAAAATAAATAAAATTGATTCTCTCTTTCCTCTCTCTCTCTCTTTAATAAAAAAAGAACAGATTGGACATAGCAGTGGGCTTGAAGAAATGTTGATAGAAACTCCCCCAAACAGAAAAAAACCAACAAAAAAGCCAACAAAACCCAACAACAACAAAAAAGAAAATTCATCCTATATTTCCTTCCCTTTCTGGTTTCTCTTTCTTCCTCTTCTGTGTCCTTCTGCTGTACTGGTCTTGCTTCCCTCTATGCTTATGATATTTTGACTCCACACTCCCTTTCCACCCCCTTAATTTTTGCTTCAGCTTTCATGAAGGAGAGAAAACATTTGACTCTTGATTTGCTGAGTCTGGCTTATTTCACTTAGCATGATGCTCTCCATTTCCATTCATTTCCCAGCTGCCACAATTTCATTCTTCTTTATGGCTGTACATACTACATTTTCTTGATTCATTAATATACTGAAGGCCACCTCGGTTGGTTCCATAACTTGGTTATCATGAGTTATACTGCTATAAACATTCATGTGTCTGTATCATTAGAGTGTTCTAGAAACCACTCCTTTAAAAAATTATTTTATAATTAAAATATAAACTGGTAGGGGAAGGATTAGAGGACATTTGTTTTGGATTAGGTTTGGAACTGCAGATTTTTATTGAACAGGTAAATCCCTTTTTCTTAATAATTTATTTCCTTTTTTTTTTTAAAGAGGGACAGTGAGAGAGAGAGAGAAAAGAGAGAAGCACTTTTTGTTTAGTTTTTTATATGACTTTGGTTCCTCCAACACTTTGTTTTATACATGGTGCTGGGATTCGAACTCGCATACTCGCACATGTCAGGCAAGAGCTGTAACTGCTGAGCCACCGCTCCAGCCCCTCTTTCCTTTCTTTTTGATGCTGGGAATTAAACTTCATGCATGCTAGGCAAAGCACTCTACCACTGAACTATATTCTCAACCCAAGTGCCCCTTCGATAGAATTTGGCAAATGCAAAATGTCATTTCACTTTTAGGGGAGTGGTATAGCCACAGGTAAAAAGATTTCATAGCAGTCTGGGAAGACGAAAAAGTAATACGGTACCTACAGTGACTGGGAGTGGAATCTCGAGAAGGGCAATGGTAATATAGGCAGAGAGGGTGACTTCATCTTCTACTCTTCCCTGTAAATATAAGAGTGAGAAAGAGAGATTAAGCCAGATGTAGTGGCGCACACCTGTAATCCCAGCGACTCCGGAGTCTAAGGCAGGAGGATCGCAAGTTCAAAGCCAGCCTTAGCAACTCTACCTGAGGTCCTAAGCAACTTAGACCCTATCTAAAAAAAAATAAAAAATGGCTGGGGATGTGGCTTAGTGGTTAAGCACCCATGTGTTCAATCCTTGATGTAAAAAAAAAAAAAAAAAAAAAAAGATTAAGTCCTTTAGGAAAGCCTTTACGATGTTTTCTCTTCTTATACCCAGTTCTTTCACTTCTGTGATTCTTTGAAAGTTCTTAAATACATGCCTATTCTATACAGTATATTACCAAACTAGATTCCATTTCTTTCTCCTCAGCGGTATGTGAATTTATTTTCCTAACTGTTGCCCTCTCATATTTTTCAGTCTTCACTTAGGAATTCCCTTCTACCTTCTTCTTATGTATCTTCATTCTTAGAAAAATTGTCATGGATTAGTGAGTCATTGTGTTCATGATTATCTCAAAAAGAGGTCACCTTCATGGCGTTGTTGAACAGTGATCCAGAGCTCCTAAAACAGCCATTGTCCTTCTGCTTCTCAGAGAGCCAAGTGAGGGCTTGGGTAACGTGTGTTTCATCCATAAAGACGAAGTCTTGAGCTTGGGGAAGAGTCTTGAGCACAAAGGCCATAAGCCTGATGGGAGACCAAAAGTGGAGTGTTAAGACATTTGTTTCCTTGAAGCAACTTCATATGCGCAGACTTTGTGAGGGTCCACTCAACACTCATGAGTCAGCATGAGGGGTTCTGAGTGCTTAGAGTTAGGGGATTTCTCTTTGCTACTTAAAACCTTTGGGATCTATTTATCATTAATCCACTACGAAGTGGCTCAAGTATTTTCTGGTTTACTTTCTTCAGGGATTTAGACTCCACTTTGCTTATTTCTGGCAATTAAGAGACTAGTGTTCTCATGCTAGGGTTTCTCCCTTTCACTGATTTTCTTTTGTAGATGCAAACTTTTTTTTTTCTGTTTAGAAATTTGTTATATTGATTAACCTTGTGTCTATGTTTTTTTGCCTCAGAAAATTAAGTTTTTTCCCTTTCCCTCTTCCACTAATCTCCTTTTCATTTATTATTTGTTTGTGTTTTATCTCAGAAAAATATTAGTGTTATTAAATTCAAGGTTGTAATAGATATAACTTTTCCAGTCTTAGTTTCTAGCACCTCTGGATTCTGGAAAATAACTTAAGTAGCTAGAATTTTTATGTGTGATGAGTCTTTGAAAGAAATGACAGAACATGGTTTACTGTACTGAATAAAAAAATGTGGTTGGGAGTCAAAGCAAATAAACCTTAAGAGAATCTTAGTTATACAAATTATTTGTGCAATCTAGAGACATTTACTTAACAACCCCAGGTATCAGTTTCTGCCTGTGTAAAATGGGCTTCCTCATAGATTATAGGATTGCTATGAGGAACAAGGGTTGTAGAAGGTCTAGCACATAAAGCCCTTTTCTTACCAAGTATTGCCTTGATTCTTGCCATTTTGATCCCCAAAGGCACTGTAGGAGCCATCTTGGTGCTTGTATTGCAGCTTTTTCTGATAACCTGGAATGGAAGATTTTGGATGTTTCATGAAATATCAGTGATACATCAGAGAAAGATCTTCATATGTGCAGGCTGATGTGGGAGTTGCCAGACAGTCAATCTTTGCTTCTGCATATACGACCCTCCAAGAGGGTCATTGTCATGCTTTCAAGAGGGTCTTTCCCATTGAAAGTTAATTGGAAAGAACATTTATAATAGCAAAATGAGCTTTCTATCCTTTACTTACCAACATTGAGATATTCTATGGCTTTAGATTTAATCTCCTATGTCAGCTGTTGCGTTTCATTGAGATATTTCAGTACATAAATGTTAGGAGTAAAAAGGACCATGTTCTGATCTCCACAACCATAGGGCATCTGAAGAAGATTTTGTATATTTTTTATGGCAGAACCTAATATGTCACCTGAAAATGAGATGAGACATCAGAACAACCATTATCTTCAGGAACAAATAGCAGTTATGCTTAGAGTCCCTTCTAAAAGATAGTTTTTGTGAAGGAATTTTAATTTGAATGAAGGACTAGGTAGGTTGAAACCCAAGTGGAGAGATATGAGAAAAATATGAAAGAGGAGAAGTGCAGTTAAAGAGCTCTATTTAGAAACAAAATAATTAGTGGTATGGCAGGAAAGTGGGTTGTGGCAGTGGCCATTGCCCCAAGTCCTCCAGAAGCTGAATGACTCACCCAGAACAGAGAAATAAGCTCTGGCTGAATCTTTCACTTCTTTTGGTGGGAACTTCAGAGACAGGTTTTCGGTTACTCCAGCATCTTGATAAAGAAATAAGTAAAATACATAGATTATTATGTGTATTATGTGTAATGTCTATATTTCTAGAAAGGTCCTAAGGCTAGTGGTTTTAGAAATGCACCTTTAACGCTTGCTATCTCCTTAGAAAATGTTCTTGATTTGAATGTTCCAAATTCACATTTCCTAGTTTGGAGTGGCTTGCCAAGCTACATCTCTACCTGTTTTATTACCCTCTGCATTGAAAAGCACAACAGCTGACTAAAAGAAGCCTCTGAGTTTTCTGTGATCTATGATTATCTACTTCTTTTGAAGCCTTCTTAAAATGTTTTAGAGACATATGAAGATAATGCATTTCTTTCCCTTAAATCTTTGGCTTATGTAGGAATAGACACCCAACATGTAAGAATAAGTAAACAAACAAACCAAATGTGGACCTTTGTCACTCCAGGTTGCTCTCTTTGTTTTCTTGGTCTCAGTAGATTTCACTAGCTTCCAGATGATACTACTTTGTTAGAAGTCCTTACTATGTGTGTGTGTGGTAGGGAAGGTGGGATGTAGATTAGTTTGTAATGAAGTATCCAGAGAATTAGAATGGCCCAATGATAAGGTGATTTCTTTTGTTATTCTGTTTTTGAGTATTTCAGAAACAAATCTCATTAATCTCCAGTGACTGCCTTCCTTCATACTTTCTGCTTTTTACATAAAACATTTCTAAGACTTTCAATGACTGTAAGATAATTTTCTCAAATGTACTGCATGTGAATTTGATGTTAGTTTTACTTTTGGCAGTCTTTTACTTTTTCTCCTCTTTGCTTTGTTAAAGTTTCTTATAATAATAGATTTTAGATGGTGAGTTTATATCATGTCTTTGGCTGTGAAATACTTAGTTGTTTACATATGACTAAGAAACATGTTCTTCACCAAATATTATATATTAGGTAAATTAAAAACTTTTATTCAAAATTATTCATTGTTTGAACAAATGTTAATGGAATAACCATTTTGTACCAGTCACTTTTATAAGGACTAGAAATGCAGTCATGAAAAAGAATAGATGAAACCTCTGCCTTTCTTAATTTTACACCTAGTGGAAGACAAGGAAATTTACCTTTCGTGATAAGTTCCTATAGACTTTTCTCAAATTGTCCTTTTTGGATTATGCATAGAATGGAGAAAGAGTAAATAAAATCACAAAACTGAGAAAAAATAACTGATAATGATATATTCAAGATTTAATGCAGTTTATGTATGAAGTGTCTTTGTTTTTTACATATGACTAAGAAACATGTTCTTCACCAAATATTATATATATATTGCCCATTAGTTTAGGTAAATTTTGATTTTTGAGCTCTTTTCTAACTGTCCCTTAACTATTTCCTTTCTAAGCCTTTATATGTACCAGAAGATGAGGTTCCTGTTTTATAAAGAAAAGAACAACAAGCGAGGAATGAAGACATCCTATGTGGAATCTTGATTGTACTATTTTTTTGGTACCAGGGATTGAACCCAGTGCACTTAACCATTGAGCCATATTCCCAGCCCTTTTCTATTTTTTATTTTGAGAGAGGGTCTTGCTAAGTTGCTTAGGGCTTTGCTAAGTTGTAGAGGCTGACTTTGAACTTGCCCTCCTGTCTTGGCCTCCCTGAGATGCTGGGATTATAGACATGTGCCACTGTGCCCGACTCTTGATGGTACTTTTGAAAGCTATGTTAATATAGTTTAAAATATTGACATTCTGTGAGACTCAGTTTCCTTATTTGTTTAATGGGCAGCAAGGGACACAGTGTCTGGTTTCTTAATAGGAATTTTGCCAAAACCCCCCAAATTAGATGATTTATATGGAAAAATTGTTAAAATTTAAAATGATGTTGTCTTCCTATTGTTTTGAATGACTCTTACCTGATGTGCAGAGTAAGGAGTTAAAGGTATATTCCTTCTTGATTCCTTCAGGCTTGGATGGAAAGAAGGAAAAGTCAAAGATGAAAAGGCACTAAGAAACCAAATTAAAAACAATAGAATTTTGGGAGGGTAGCCATAGCTTCCATCCTGTGAGACCACAGGCTTGAGTGAGATGATTTCCAATTTCTAGTACATCAGTAAAGGACTGAAAGTTTGAGAAATTTAAGATCCCAGGTAAAAGAGAAGGGAATAAAGAAGGATAATTAAAAGAAAAAGGAAAAAGAGAAGGGAATTGAGAGGAGAGGTGTAGTCCAGGGAAAAGAAACTGGTACAGAATATATTTAGTCCAAATTTTAACTGATAAGAAAATAGCTGAAAGGCAAGTAGGAAATCAGAAACACTCTATTTGAAGGCATGAACCTGTCATATGCTAAGAAATATATTGAGTTCATGTATCATTCTTATAATTCTTTTATCCCCCAAAATTAGAGAAGGAAATATTGCTCTATTTTCTGGACTCAGGATGACTACCAAACTAGTCAGGTTTACTCACCTCAACTAACAGGAGTTTGACAACTATATCTTTCTTCCCAATTTCAGGTACTGTAGCCACTTCAGTACCACAGAGCTCTGGGGACCATTGTGTTTCTGCACTCACAGAGAAATTCACGTTTCCTGAAACAAATGGCCTGTGGGTTGGAGCTTGGATGTGCCAGAGACTTGGTATCCTCTAAATCCCCAAGACCTACAAGGTATCCTTAATTCTGCGAGCAATTCAAGGGCTGGCCCCTCATTTAAGAACCTGGCAGCTACAGGGTCAGAAGCAGCATTTACTGGAGTCTTCTATGTGGGGCCCAAGAAGAAATAGCTTATTTAAGGAAGCTTCATATATTCATAATCTTTGAATAGAGAGAGTTCCTTCAGAGAACTTTCACTCACCTAGTGATCTGGGAGTTACCAACCAGGACACAGTTTGCCTCCTCTTTGCACAAAGGCAATAAGAATCTTGATCTTTCTGTGTTGGGAAAGCCATGAAATCAGGAGACTCTTTCAGCTGCACACTCACCTGCAGGCCCACGTGGGGCAAAGAGATATGGAAGACGTGACTTTAGAAAGGTAACAAGTTTATGTGTGGAATGGGGCAAGTGAAAGAGCCTAGAGCAAATCTGAGTTTTAAAAAGAGTAGAAGGAGCACTTTTTGTAGAGCATGGGGTTGAAAATGACATTATTTACATTTTGTTACTTGTACATGACATGTAAGTACACAAACATATATAGAGATACATATATATTTACCTATTTATATTTACTTATTTCATTTTGGTGCCAGTAAAGGAAAACAGGAAGATAATAATGGTATGTTGTACTGAGGAAATTTACCCACAGGCTCAGATTCATAGAAATTCTGCAAGTTTACTTTCTGGCTGTAGTCTGAGTGGGGTTCCTTCCTTCATTTTTTTATATATGTGCTCATCCATTCATTCAGCTGAAAGCATATATTGTAAATTTTATGTGTACAAGGAACTTCCAGGCTCTAATTGGTTCTTGTCCTCAAGGTGTTTTTGGTTTCAAAGCACAAAAGATGCCCGTAAAGGATTGTTACAGAAAGTTAAATGTAATGAATGTGAGAAAAAAAGGAACAATGCAAATATCAGAAACTTTTAGGCAAACAGAATACCCAAATAATGGGACTGAACTGATTTTTATGTTATTTTTAGTTCAGCTTAGCTTTTAACAAAATATTTTTGTAAACTTTAAAAATGAAAAAAAGTTGAGATCTGGAGCTTGTAAGTTGTGGTTTCTAAACCAGGATCTTAAATATTTTTGAAAAAAAAAGAGAAAAAGTAAGTTATGCTTGAGAGCATTATGTTAGGCAAAATAAGTCAAACTCGGAAAGTGAAGGGTAATAGTTTTCTCTCACATCTAGAAGCTAGAGAAAAAAAAGTAGAAGGGGCCAAGAGGAGGGAAGTGGGGGGAGGACGATATTGGGGATCAATATAGGCCAAATTATATTGTTATAATGTGTTGCATGTATGAATATGTAACAACAAATTGTGCGTAACTATAATGCACCAATAAAAATATGGAAAAAGAGCTAATTTTATCCTTTCTAACTTAGAACTTGATTGTCATTGGAGTGGTAAAAAGTCATGTACTGCATAACAATGAAACATATGTATGATAGTGGTACTGTAAGATTATAATGGATTTGAAATATTCCTTTATCATCTAGTAACATAATCATTGTAAATTGGAAGTTTTTGGTGATGCTGGTGAAAACAAACTTCAAGTTGTATAAAAGCATATCACATATAATTATGTATAGTACATAATGGTAAGGATTGGAAATATTGTGGTTTATATATTTACTGTACTAACTTTCTTTTTTTTAAGGTATTGGGGGATTAAAACAAGAGGCACTCTACCACTCACTGAGCTACATCCCCAGCTCTGTTTATTTATTTATTTATTTACGTGAGGGTACTAAGTTGCCCAGGTTGACCTTGAACTTGCAATCCTCCTGCCTCAGTCTCCCATAAAGTTGGGATTGTAGGTGTGTACCATTATGCCCAGCTTGTGCTGCACATTTTATTATCATATTAAAATCATATATGTATATACATACATACATACATATCTACATATATATGCATATATTTTACTATAAAACAGTATGCCATGTTAAGTTGATAGCAGCCTCACATATCTTATTTACCACATTTCTCAGTTGCATTAAGAGGCCACATGGAGTGATTGACTTGCACCATCTAAGTTTGAGTAAGTGCATTCTATGGTGTTTGAATGATGATGAACTCACCTAACAATGCATTTGTCAGAATGTATCCCCATGGTTAAGTGACACATTACTGGGGTCAGGGAATTGTTTAAGGATCTGGAAGAGGTGCTGATGGGTCAAATGCAATCTTTCATTTCCTCCTCTTCTGTATTTTCAAAATTCATATTCAAATTTTATTTTTGATTCACACAAAATAATTCCCTTTTCCCTTCCTATTCATGCTTAATTTGGAAAGATTCTTACCTGGATGCATTTGGGAAGGCAGTTCAGCACAGTGGCTTTGAGTGTGAAGGCCTCTCCACGGACCACAGAGTAGGGCATTGTGAGCTCCACAAAGAAGGGCTGGAAGACTTGGAGAGAGGCAGTGGGAGAGAGATCAAGTCCAGTGTCGTTGGACAGGCAGAGGGCCCCGCCTTCCACTCAGTGATGGTGTCAGGGACTGTTACTTCTACTTCAGCCACGCCTGATGAGCAGGAAGGATGCCATGTGAAGAGCAGAAAGTAAACAGTGAATTGGTTATTTCTGAGATGGTATTTGATGTGTGGGACCAAATGCCATACTTTTGAGTCCTCTCAAAGGAGTTATAGAAAATGATCAATATAATCAAGGTTCAATTTTAAAAAATAAAAGATATTTCAGTAACTCTATTTTCCCATCTATGGTCATGACATCTCAGTCTATACCATCATTAGGGATCCAAGTATGGTTTTGAAATTATCATTGAACTTCATTCTTAAAAACCATCTTAAATATTATAAATTATAATTCTCCCAATGATTTACTCCATGTAAGATTGCCTCAAAATTATTCTTTTTTTATTGGTGCATTATACTTTTAGATATTAAAGAGATTTGTTGTTACACTGTCATACTCAAATTTCTTCTTAATATAGTGTTCTTGGTGGAGTTAAATATTAGAAGTGAGATTATAATTAGTCATCATGTTCATTTTTTGGGAGTGATAGGAATACAAATGTCTGTAATTGGTGGGTTGGAACAGAATTTTTATATATTGGCCTTTTTCTTCCGTTAAATGACAGAAATTAATGATAAAATTATTGAAAATAGTGAAATAGTATTTTCACAACCAAAGAAAATCATACAAATGGAAGTTACTTACTTCACTACTACCAAGTCCCAGATCCAAGTTTCAGGAAAATAGTTTCGCACAGTTCTGGTTAGTGAGTCTTCAAGTATTTCTATTTCAGAAAAGGTATCATCTATTATAAGAGCCTCTGTGAATATTATAATTGGAAAAAAATTATATGACAGCTTTCTTTTTCTTTTTAAAGAGAGAGGGGCGACAGAGAGAGAGAGAAAGAGAGAATCAACTTCATTTAGTTTTTCCATGTGGCTTTTGTTGCTCTGACACTTCGTTGTGTGTGTGGTGCTTGGGTTTGAACCTGGGTCCTTGCAAATGCCAGGCAAGCACCATAACCACTGAGCCACCTCTCCAGCCCCTATTTCAGTTTCCTTGTAACAATATAATGTTAAGATAATTGCACTGAAAACAAGGTATTGAGCCACTCATTAGTTTGGATAGGTTAAAAACTTTGCCAAAAATCGAAATATGAACCCTGGAGAAAGCACAACCTAGTGTAGCTGGAGCTCGAAGGACAAATTATGTGTACTTTTCTGTTGGGGAGCTACATTTATATAGCTTCATTTCTCCTGGTCTTTCTCTAAAATGACCAACATCCTCTTCCCTGGGCTTCCGACTTTCTACTTTCCTTTAATTTTTCGCTGTTTTCTAGCATCTTGGTTCTGCACTTAGAAGCTTAAGTATCTGCATGGATGCTGAGCCAATTTACCCATTGTGCCTAAGTCCTAGGGTTGTTTTATTTTTAAGGAATTCAAATAAGGGTGAAATTTCTTTTCAAATAAGGATGAAAAAACAAATACAGTCCAGGCTAGAATATGTTTGTCTTTATACTAGCACATACGTGAACTAATTTTTGATATATGCATATTCTAAATGAAGGGAAGGGCTTATGAAGGCAGAACTTCCCAGTGCTTTCTGCGTGGATGCTGTACTTAGCAAATTTATTTCATATTTCCTCCAGACCACTGCAATTAGTGACAAACTACTAATCTTATTCTATAATAGTTTTATTTAAAGGGAGGGACGGAGGGGAGGGAGAGAGGGAGAGAAAGAGAGAATCAGTTTTATTTAGTTTTTCATGTGGCCTTTGTTGCTCCAAGACTTTCCTGTGTACATGGTGCTGGGGTTTGAACTCGAGTACTCGCGCATGCCTGGCAAGCACCGTAACCACCGAGTCACCGCTCCAGCACCAGCAAACAGCTTTTATAAGCATTGCCCTTTCTCTGTGAAATGATCGTTCTCTTATTTTCCACCAACAGTTGTCCTTTGACTTTCCTACCCAATCTTTTAAAGAGTCCAGTTTAAAGTTTTATATATTATTTTTGCATAAAAATGGATAACTCGGTTGATGGTAACTTCTTATGCAATTTTCCCATTGTGATTTTTTTTTTTTTTTGGCTTCTCTCCTCACTAGATAAATGTGACTTAGAACTTAAGGTTTGTTCCATGATCCATAATTAGCATCAGATGACTTTCCATTTGGTGTTCAAATACAGTGAAGAGTCATTCATCTTTCTTTCATGACTGTTTTATCCTTTGCTATTCATAGGGTGCTAAATTCTGATAATTTATTTTTTATGCTTAATTTGTATTGTAATCTAGTTTCTATCACTGATTAGCTGAACTTTTCTTTCTCTATCAGGTTTAGTACTTTAAACACTGCCTTTCTTTAGTTGTTCTTCAAGAGAGAAGCTATTTATTTACTTTAAAATTTTTTTTTTAAAGAGAGAGGGACAGTGAGAGAGACAGAGAAAGAGAGAAACAACTTTAGTTTTTCACATGGCCTTAGTTACTCCAACACTCAGTTGTGTATGTGGTGCTGGGGTTTGAACCTGGGTCCTCATGCTTGCCAGGCAAGCGCCGAAACTGCTGAGCCACCACTCCAGCCCTATTTATTGACTCTTTACTCTCATACTAAAGGTAACATGTGGGTTTTTCATAAAGATTTGCAACCAATATTTTCCAGAGAGTTTCACTAGAGGGGCTAGAATGGTGGCTCAATAGTTATGGCACTTGCCTGGCATACATGAGGACGTGGGTTCAAATCCCAACACCATGTACACAAAGAAGTTTCGGAGCAGTGAGGGCCACTTGAAAAAACTAAATAAAATCGATTCTCTCTTTCTCTCTCTCTCTCTCACTGTCCCTCTTTCTTTAAAAAAATTTTCACTGGAGATTTCAGATTATCTCACTTCTGTATCATATTTACTTATGTTATTGTTCAATATTTATCTCAGAAACCACTGTTTCCAACACTTTTTATACCCATCACTCTTGTTTTAGACTTTCACCATTCATGTGGATTTGTACCTCTAGTATAGTTTTAGCTTTCATATATATATATATGTATATATATATATATATATATATATACACACACATGTATATGTATATATAAATAATAAACTAATTCTGGTAAACTCAAATATCCTTTTCTTTTTTTAATTTTTTAAATTTTTTTATTCAGAAATTTATTTGTTGAACAATCACACAAGTTTCTAACGAAATAATATATATATATATATATATATATATATTCTGAAAATTAGATTTACTCCCAAGAGCACCCTCTCCACTTACTTACCTTTATCCCTCCCCTCCTCTTCCCAAAACATCTCTAAAAATTTATTAGGTTGTATGACATTATACCTTATCAGCATTTAAAACATGATAATGGACCTCCTTTCTCCATGGTCAGGGTCTAGCTCCAGCCTCCACAGATGAGTGAAGACATTCGACCCTTGGTTCTCTGGGTTATGCTGACTTCACTCAGCATGATTTCTTCCATAGCCATCCATTTACCTTCAAAGGCTGCAATATCATTGTTTCTAATTGATGAGTAAAAATCCATGGTATATATGTACACAGTTTTTGGATCCGTTCATCCAGTAAGGGACATCTTTCAGTTAGATTGAATATAGTCTATTCTGAACTTGACTACCATTCTTTTCTTTTCCTGTATTTTTTATCTTATAACCTAATTATATGTCTTTGAGTTTTATCATTTTGCGAATCAACTGTTCAAAATCTTTATCATCTTCTATTTGTAGTACATTTGATAAGATTATTTTTTGAAAACAATGCTGTTTTGAAAATGGGCTACTGTTCAATTATTTTGTAGACTGGCACTGTAATGTTGCTTAGATGTCAAAGATTATAGAGAACAATTCTTTAAGTAGTCATAATGTCACCACACCATGTCATATGAATATCTCACATCATATTATTTCATTTAAGAAGGGAAAATAGAAAGCCATCGCTTCTGTCGTCCCATTTTACTAATTAGATTAAGTTCTGACGGAGAGAATTAACTTGGCTGATGCCACACTTTGGGACTTTTGGTTTCTAATTCAGCCTTTTAAAAAATGTTTAAATTTTTACTCTGCCAGTGAAGATAATCTGTTGAAAGGTGGTATTTTGGAGAATGTTGAAAAGGATGCATAGAATCAGATGGAAAATATTTGTGATATCTTAAAGTAAATAGCCCGGAATCAAGACGGAAAGTTTAAAAATATCAAGATAGGGTTAGGAAATAGGGTAATTCTATTTCTTTTGTAGCATAATTTGACTTGAAAATTATTTATTTTCTTGTAATACACTTTCCTTTGCTTGAAATGTGCTTTTTGTTCTTCTTCTACCTCCCATATACACTTGTGAAAATTCTCTTCAGTGCACATGACACCTCTATGAAAGTTTTTTCATGTTTCACAGAATTATTCTCTTCTCATGTATATGCTGTACATCTGTTATAGTAATTATTAAATTTTATCTTATTGTCATTTTATCACATCATAAGAAGTGGCCCTAATATTTATTCTGCCACTTTCTGTCTACATAACTCTGGACAATTTAGGCAGTTTTTTTATCATGTAATCTTGGGTTCTTTCTCTCATGTGAACAATAACCATGATATATAATTTTAATTATCTTTGCTGAATAATTAATGTATACTTTATTGCAGAACACAAACTTATCTGTTATTTTACCTGGTATTGGGAATGAATCATAGTCAAGACATAATTTAGGATGTTTGATCTTGAAGGTAGTGAAAGCCTTTAAGCCCATTCTCTGAAAGAAAATGATTATTCCAGTCAAACATAAACATTTAAACATTGTGTAAAAAATCCATTTCATATAAAAATTAGAATAGCTAATTTGTGACACAATTTCACATAACCAAGAAGAGTTATTTTTGAATTATTACTCATTCTCCTTAGCATGGCAAAGCTGAGTATTGCAATATAAAGTTTAATGTCGTAAAACCAGAGGGTATGTTGAAAGGTACACAGGATTCATAGTCAGATATTTGTCCTGGGCTTGGCTTTGCCACAATTATCTGTGTCACTTGAGAAAGTTACTTACCCTTTCTATGTTTCAGTTTCCTTAGCAGAAAAAAATTACAGTCTGGATTCTCACTTTCTAAGACTTTTTGTATTTTTGTGGTGCTGGAGATCTTGTGCATGTCAGGCAAATGCTCTACCATTGAGCCACATCTCCTACTGACTTTAAGATTTTTCCAATATAACATTCTATTAATCTTTAATTATTCACAAAGCAGAATACTAATAGGTAATATGGATTTTACCTTCATGTATCTGTAAGCATCCTTTTCATCTCTATGTGTTATTGTGTACAGGAATTTATCATTAGGGGTATTTTTATTATTGAGACAATTTTCTTGGTCTTCTACCTCCCTGCTTGGAACGAAGTCAGTGTGGTGTGTATGTAGCAGATTATATACCTATAAATGACAGGAGAAAAAGGGAAAAACTCTTTCTTGTTCTTTCTTGGATGATACCCAGTGAAAAGAAAAGAATTATTTCTTGTGTGTGTTAATGACATGCTGAAAGATTTTCTTTTGAACAGCTATTATCCTAAAGGTGATTTTGGTGTTTACTAAAAGAATAAAAGTATTCCATATATTCAAGAATAACAGGAACATCAAGAAAGAGCACCAATTGTTGACCTTATGCTTGAGAAAGCTAAAATTCATAATCCTGTGTAACATAAAATATAATATAAATTCAATGATATATATCTATAATATATCAGTCAGAAAATAAATATAAAATATCAAGATTATTCTTTTCAGCTCACTAATGCAATGTTAAAAAAATCCTTAACAGCTGGACTAAACAAAATGTAACTAACACGAAGTCGGCTGAATATCTGACTCTTTTTCCCTTAAAATGTACTTAAGCAAGAAAAAAATTCAAAGCAATTTCCATCTTTAATAAAAGTAGGATGCATTTAATTCCCCAAACTACAATACATGAAATTGGAAAGCAGATAAAGGAATTGCAAATGATTTGGCCAAGTGGAAGAGCATCCTACCTTAGCAACCACATGTGGGATACTCATAAAGTACAAGCAAGTTTGCCAGACAAGAGCTCATAGAATTTCAGAATTTGAAGTTTTAAGGTCCCTCAGAAGGCACAGGATGGGTGGATGGGTGTGGGAGGGAAGCAGAAACAAAGGGATTAATTTTATTTCACTCCAGAACCCTCACAGGCTTGTGTCTCTTGGGCAGGAGCATATTCATGAAATGGAACGAACACTCTCAGGGGGAAAAAAAATAACTCAGAAACTCATCTTTACATTTAAGAGCTCCCTTTGAAAGATTAGACTTATCATCTTATAAACCAACAATTTAGCCCATCATGTGACAGACAATGCTTTCAGACCCAGGTGGTGTGATTAGCTTTTAGTGCTTCAGTCATAACTGAATAAATAGATAAGGAATATCAGTAAATTTCCAACACAAATGATGAGACTAAAATTGACAGGAAAAGGAAAGTCAGAGTAAACAGAAGCAATGCAATCCACAGAACCTCAAAGGATTCAGAGATTTATAAATTTGAATGGGAAAAATTACATCTTCATTTTTATAAGCTTTAACATTGCTTTCCATTTCAAATCTAGCTAGCCAGCCCATTGCCAAATTAATATTAGCAGCATTATGACTTCATCCTCACCCAAAGAAATCAGAGATCATTTCATAATTTATTGTATTGTAGTTGATGCACACATCTTGAAATATTGTCTATACTCATCAATTCAAAATTACAGTGGTTGGAGGAAGGGAAGATGATGTCCACCCCACCATCAGTGACTCCGAGATGATGCTCCTGAGAATCACCTCACGCTGCTGGAGAGCACCCTGATTCCCACGGTAGGACAAAGCTCCCAGAGTGGGGGAACATTACCCTCCCCCCGGTTAATTTTTTAACTCCAAAGGAATAACGTGGTCCATTAACGAATATAAAGGAGAAGCTAGTGGCGCCCGTGGCACTCTGCCCGGGGCGGCGGGGGGGGGGGGGAGCTACTCTGGAGGGCGGAAATGGAGCAAGGGAGAAGTTTCCTAACCAAACACCCTAACCCAGCCTGCTGCGAACTCCCTGACCTTAATTTAACTGCTCTTAATTTACATGATCTTGTATAAGCCTCTGGGAATTAGTTGCTCATGTTAGCGAACTTATAGCTGTTTGTGGGAGTGGCAACATCCGGCCCACCATTGTGAGGTTTCTCTGAGGGCAGGGCGGGTTGCTCAGCAAAAAATGGTCTTGGGTTCTCAGACACCATTGTCAGAAAACCAGAATCTATCGCTCCGAGTTTGGGCCCTTTCCCAAAGGGTCTGTGTGGTGCTGGGAGTTCCCTCTCCACCTCCAGTCGCTGCCCACGGAGCCAGGGAAGGAGAGGATTCAGCACAAGATCTTTAACTCAATCACGGTGGACAATAATTCTCCACCCATGTCCACTGTTTACAAGAGCTGATAAAGTCGTTTAACATAAGTGCTCACACCAGCGTTTGAGTGTGGGGCGGGTCACTCAGCAGCAACTTGGGGCCTCAGTCCCCATGATCAGAAAGAGAAGTTACCGCCCCCCCCCCCCCAACTGGCCATCTGACCTGAGGGCTGTATGAAGCTGTGAATCCCCTCTCCAGCTGGCAAACCTCTTGGTTGGAGACCTTCTGCCTACCTCACTACACGCCCAAATAGGAGGAGCCTGTGAACAGAGCTTGCCGCAGCTGGGCACAGCGTTCTCAAGGGGATCACCTGCTTCAGTCTCTGTTTGATGTCTGCTTCAGGAAGCTTTGAATATATGGGGCAGCATGAGCTTCCCCTTAACATCTGAGCTCCTTGCATAGCCAAGGCTGTGTAGGTCTTGACCTTCCCAGGTGGGCTCCCCCTAGTGCTTGCAACTGAGAACCACTTAAGCACTGGCACAACCTGGACCATCTTTCGCGGGTTTCAGTCAACCCCTTAGAGCAGATCTTGGGAGTTCTGAAGATCACAAGTCACACAGAGTGGGTCACTAGTGATCCTCAGGAAGCGAGTTTCAGGCTGGCCACTCTCCTTGGCTCAGTCAGAGACCCACACATCTACACTAGGATCAACTAGATTGTCTACAGCTTCTGAGCCCCCGATCCAAGAAATTCTAGAATGTGGATAGGCAGAAAGCAATCATCTCAGGATCACAGCCCAGAGGGAGCTGAAATCTATCCTTGCAAGAAGTGTGAGAAGACACGTTCTTATACCCCTTTGCAACAGAAATTTTTGAGGAGATCCTCTAAGAAAAACCAGGTCACCAGGCTTAACCAAACTGCTTCTCCCCTGACAAGCTTAACTGTGAAGAATCCCCAGCTAGATGACAGATTTGAACACATCCCCCCATGGTACATACTCACTGACCTAGGGGGCAGAAAAACTCAGAACTTTACCAACTAATTCTGCTTTTTGTTTGCCTCTTGGTTTTTTTTTTAAACAGGGATCTGGCTGGATATAATATTTAAAAATTTTTAACATTACTGTGGTTTTTTTTTCCTTTCTTGCTTTATGATTAATACTGAATTTGGTGTTGGTGGATGTAAATATTTATCCATGTGTATGTGTTGGTGATTGGCTCCTACTTTTTCTATGTCTTTTTGAACCCTACTGCTATGCCTATAACAATGGGTCCCAATCAGGAAAACATTTCATGATAGCAAAATAGCCTCAGCCTCTGGTGAGTTAAGATAACCATGGCCCATACTAACCTCTTCCTCCCCTGTACTCTGATAATCCCTAAATATAAGCATTTTTCCTCTCAAATTCACCCATTCTTTTTTTTTTTTTTTAAAGAGAGAGGGACAGTGAGAGAGACAGAGAAAGAGAGAAACAATTTTATTTAGTTTTTCACATGGCCTTAGTTGCTCCAACACTTAGTTGCGTATGTGGTGCTGGGGTTTGAACCCTGGTCCTTGTGCTTGCCAGGCAAGCGCTGAAACCACTGAGCTACCGTGCCAGCCCCCCTCACCCATTCTTTACCCTACCTGCACCCCATTTCTATGTTTTCCTTATTCCTAATAGAATAACCTACGCCCCGCTAATCCCCTTGTTCCTCTTTACTCTAAGGCAGGTGTGATTTTATACCTCCCCAATTCACCTCCTTGGCTTCCTAGTTATTCCTTCTCCCCACTTTCAGAGAGTCCCTACTATCTGAAGACATAGACATGCTTCAAAATGGGTACTTACTTGCTATCATATTATATTGTGAGAGCTCTCTCAAAGAAATCTGCTACTATTGGTGCTAGTCATCAGCACATCTGTTTTAGTTGAAATGTTCTCTCAAGTTCTCACAGAACGTCTGGCATCTTTAGGTCTGAATTGACCAAATAGCTACCCATCACAACAACGCAAAGCCATAAGAAGCTCCAATTACTCCACCAAGAATAACAAGGTTGAAGTTCAAGACACACTCTGACTCTGAAAATGAGGAAAAGGGGAAATAACTCTCCTCCTCAACCCCACAGCTCTCCACCCAAGGACCGCATAGCTGGATCCCTAGATGAAACCCAAAGACATTGTATCAACATTATGATTAGTAATGCAATCAAAGAGTTGAGAGATGAAATAAGGAAAGAGATCAGAGAACAATTTCAAGAGATGAGAGACAACTTCTACAGGGAAATTAGGGAACAATTCCATGAGATGAAAGATCAGCTATACAAAGTAATAGACATTCTGAAAAGAGATGTAGCAAAGCTATCAGGATTGAAAAACACAGTTAACCAAATCAAATCTTCACTGGAAGATACCAACACCACAGTATACTCCACTGAAAATAGAACTTCAGCTCTTGAAGAACAAGTATTGGAAAATGAGGATCGGCTAAACATTGTACAAATCAAAGAAGATAAACAGAATAAACAGCTTATATTACATAATCATAACTTCCAAGTAATATTTGATGAGCTGAGGTGTAATAATCTGAGAATCATTGGCCTGGAGGAAAACTCTGAACAGCAAACCAGAGGCTTCAAGAACCTTTTAAGCGAAATCATAAGTGAGAACTTCCCTCAATTTACTATTGATCCGGAATATCACATCCAAGATGCTTATAGAACACCAAATAGGCCTAATCAATTGAGAAACTCACCAAGACATATCATATACAAAATGAATAACAGAGAAATTAAAGAGATAATTCTAAAAGCTGCTAGAGAAAAGCCCCAAATCACATTCAGAGGCAAACCAATTCAGATCACTATGGATTTTTCAGAGCAAACAAGGCCAGAAGAGCTTGGAACAATATCTTTCAAGTGTTAAAAAAATAACAACTTCCATCCAAAGATAATATACCCTGCAAAACTCAGCTTCAAATGTGATAGGGAAATTAAATACTTCAACAATAAACTCAACCTAGCAAGATACATGAATGCAAATCCTGAACTACAGAATATTCTCAAGGATGTTCTCCATTCAGAAGAAAATGCCAATGATATCCTAAATCCTTAAACAAGGATGAGTCAATAATCATATTATCCACAAATTGACTTCCAAAATGACTCAAAACTCTGTAATTGATACAAAGTCAGAGACTCAGCCTCTCATATCTATTCTAACTTTGAATGTGAATGGTCTCAATGCCCCAATTAAAAGACACAGACTGGCCCACTGGATCAAAAAACAAAATCCAACAATGTGTTGCTTGCGAGAGACACATTTGACACTCAAAAATAGATACAGGCTGAAAGTGAAAGGATGGCAAAATGTCTACCAGGCCTAAGGCCGGCGTGGCAATTCTAATTTCTGATAAAATCAATTTCCAACTAAAATTAGAAAGGACAAAGAGGGTCACTTTATCATACTAAAAGGGACAGTCCATCAAGAAGATATAATAATAATTAACATTTATGCCCGCAATTACAACCCCCCCAAATATATGGAAAAAATACTTAAGGACATTAATCCCCTCATTGATTTCAACACAGTAATTCTAGGGGAGTTCAATACACCACTATCAACTCTAGACAGATCATTAAAACAAAAAATCAATAAAGACATCTCTAATCTGAACAACTCTGAATCAATTGGGCTTAACAGACATTTACAGATTATTCCATCATAAGACAGCTGAATTTACCTTCTTCTCATCGGCCCATGGATCCTTCTCTAAAATAGGCCACATCCTAGTTCACTGGGATAATCTTAGCAAATATAAAGAAGTGGATATAATCCCATGTATTCTGTCAGATCATAATGCTATGATCTTAGCAGTCAACAACAAGAGAAACAACAGAAACTATAAAATACTTGGAAATTGAATAATTACCTCTTAAACAAAGGATGGGTAAAAGAGGAAATGAGAGCAGAAATTAAAAAGTTCTTGGAATTGAATGAGAAAGAGGAAACAACATACTGAATCCTCTGGGACAGTATGAAGGCATTTTTAAGAGGTAAATTTATAGCACTGAGTGCATACATCAAAAATCTAGAAAGAGATCAGATAAATAGCCTTATGCTTCAACTCAAACGACTACAAAAGGAGGAACAATCCAACCCTAAAGCTAACAGAAGACAGGAAATTACCAAAATCAGAGCTGAAATCAATGAAATTAAGTAAAAAAAACTATACAAACTATTAACAAAACTAAGAGTTGTTTCTTTGAAAAAATAAACAAAATCAACAGACCGCTTGCCAAACTCACCAAAAGAAGAGCGAAATGAAGGAAATCAATAAAATCAATCTAAGTCGAAAATGGAGCTATCACCACAGACTCATCCAGGATCCAGAAGATTATCAGAACCTATTTTGAAAATTTGTACTCTGCCAAGTTTGATAACCTGGAGGACATGGAGAGGTTCTTGGACACACACGACATCCCCTCTTTAACACAAGAGAACATTGAAAATCTAAACCAACCTATCACAGAAAGCGAAATTGAAGCAGCAATCAAAGCTCTCCCAAAAAAGAAAAGCCAAGGTCCGGATGGATATACTGCAGAATTCTACCAAGCCTTCACAGAAGAACTAACACCAATCCTCTACAAGCTCTTCCAGGAAATTGATAGAGTGGGATCACTCCCAAACACTTTTTATGAAGCAAATATTACACTGACTCCAAAACACAACAAAGACACATCAAGGAAAGAAAACTACAGACCAATTTCCCTGATGAACATTGATGCAAAAATCCTTAATAAAATTTTAGCTAATCGGATGCAAAAGCACATTAAAAAGATAAAACATTATGATCAAGTCAGCTTCATTCCAGGAAAACAAGGCTGGTTCAACATAAGCAAATCAATAAATGTAATTCACCACTTAAACAGAATAAAAAACAAAAATCATATAATCATCTCAATTGACACAGAGAAGGCATTTGATGGTTTATGCTCAAAAGATTGGAAAAGATAGGGATCAAGGGAAGATACTTTAACTATGTCAGATCCACTTATGACAGACCCATAGCCAACATTATCCTCAATGGAGAAAAACTGAAAGCATTTCCACTGAATTCAGGTACGAGACAAGGCTGTCCGCTATCCCCACTCTTGTTCAATATATTCCTTGAAACCCTTGCCAGAGCTATCAGGCAAGACAAGGAAATCAAAGGTATTCATATAGGAAAAGAGGAAGTTAAGTTATCTCTATTTGCTGATGACATGATTCTATACCTAGAAGACCCAATAACATTGGCCAGAAAACTCCTAGATCTTATAGGTGACTTTAGCAAAGTAGCTGGCTACATGATCAACTCCAGTAAGTCACTAGCATTCCTTTACTCCAGCAAGAAATCCACAGAAGAAGAAATCAGGAAATCTCTCCTATTTACCATCTCCTCCAAAAAAATGAACTACTTGGTCATTAACCTTACAAAGGATATTAAGGACCTCTACAAAGAAAACTATCAAACACTAAAAAAAGAAATTACAGAAGACCTGAGTAGATGGAAAAACATTCCACGCTCATGGTTAGGTAGAATCAATATAATAAACATGGCCATTCTACCCAAAGCCCTATACAGATTTAATGCAATCCCCATCAAGATACCAATGGCATTCTTCACAGATATAGAAAAAGCAATTCTCAATTTCATATGGAATAACAGGAGACCCAGACTAACAAAACATTACTCTACAGGAAGGAAAAAGTAGGGAGTATCTCAATCCCTGACCTGAAATTATATTACATAGCTGTAGTAGCAAAAACAGCATGGTATTGGTATCAAAACAGAACCGAAGGTCAGTGGAATAGAATAGAAGATCCTGAGACAAACTCCCATATCCTTAACTATTTGATATTTGATAAAGGGGGCAAAAGTATAGTGTGGAAGAAAGATAGCCTGTTCAACAAAGGGTGTTGGTCAAATTGGACAGCATGTTTAGACAACTGAAGCTGATCCTTATCTTTCACCCTGCACAAAAATTAAATAAAAATGGGTCAAAGACCTGGATATTAAGCCAACAACTTTAAACTTACTAGAAAAAGATGTAGGGTCAACTCTACAGGACATAGGAGTCAGCAGCACCTTCCTCAACAAAACTTCCATGGCTCAAGCAGTAAGGTCAAGAATAAATGAATGGGATGCAATTAAACCAAAAAGCTTTTGCACAGCTAAAGATCTAATCAAGAACACCAAGAGAGAACCTACAGAATGGGAGAAAACCTTTGCCTGCTACACCTCGGACAGAGGGCTAATATCCAGAATATATAAAGAACTAAAGAAACTAAACACCAAAATCACAAACAATCCAATCAATAAATGGGCTTTGGATCTTAAAAGAAACTTCTCACCAGAGGAAGTCCAGAAAGCCCATAAATATATGAGAAAATGCTCTAAATCATTAGCTATAAAGGAAATGCAAATCAAAACTTCCATGAGATACCACCTCACTCCTGTTAGAGTGGCAAAAACGAAGAATACAAACAACAACAGATGCT
>PVKS010016885.1:0-43095 GCA_004027875.1 Aplodontia rufa
AAAAAAAAAAAAAAAAAAAAAAAAAAAAAAAAAAAAAAAAAAAAAAAAAAAAAAAAAAAGATATAAATAAAAAGTAAATAAATTACAACACAGATTTACGTATAAGGCAAAGTCAATGTCGACACCATGTATAATATCTGAAGCTGGTGAAATAATGACAAACGGCTGCAGAGTCAAATAGAGGAGTAGTTTGATTCTGATTCCTATGCTTATTTATTATTTGATCTTAGGTGAATTATTTAGCTCTTTGAACCCCAGTTTCCTTGTATTTAATTGAGGATAGTGATAATATATATTGAATTGAGCTATGAGTATTAAATGTAATTATGCGTATAAAATATCTAGCAAATAGTAGGTGCCTAATAAATGTTGGGCCACTTCTTTACTCTTCCCTGTCCCAGTTCATCCCCATCCCAGGTCCCTCCCTTTGTTTTGGAGTGCTGTTTTAGAGGGATGTAGTGGCATGAAGGGAGCTTTGACATTACATCAATCTGAGATCAGATTTAAGCTTCACTTCAAACAGCTTTTTAACCTGCAGTTCAGTTGTTGCAGCTGTTTTCAGAAGTGCGTTTCAGGGATGTTGTAAGATCTGAATGACGTATATGTGAAATCACCAGGTAAACAACCTGGTAAGTAGGTTAAGTCCTAAATCAACATTGCTTCTATCATCTGTTTCTTGGTCCATATCCAATTTAAAGTAAGACTGGAAATTATTGCAATGTTATTTTAAGATGTACAATCAGTGCAGAGTGCACTGAAACTTATCTTCACTGATCTGAACAAGATGCATTCATTAGTGGAGCTATGGCTGCCCCTGCTCCCTTACCAGCAACATCATGTTATTTGCATATACTGTTTTTCCATACTTCTTCTTTTCTTTTTACACCAATTGTTGCTGATATTTATCTTATGAAAATGTAAGTGACTCCTTGAACCTAAATCCAAAGCTTTGCCTTATCCTGAATGATGATTATCTTGCTAGTTTTTGATCCTATGTGTCTGTTATTTCTCAAAATCTTATGCCAGTTACAAATTTATTGTACACCAAACAAATCAATGACCGAAAGCATTATTAAAAGACATGAGCAGGTCAGGGGCAAAGACAGAGTTGAAGGGCTCACCTTTGAGATCTCACTACTGTTTAGTTTTGATATCTGGGTTTAATCAGCTCTGAATTCTCCAAATTATATTATCATGTATTTGGTATTTCTATAATTCTCAAAGATTTTGTGAAAAATTGTTTGACATCTTGCTGAAGTCAAGGTATATCATGCAGTCTGTTATCATTTTATTCCTTAAATGGTATTTTCCCCTGAAATCACAAAAATGATTATTTCTATGAAAAAATATAGTAATCATTAATTTTATTCATGTATGTTTCTCAAGAATAGCTTTTTTTTTTAAAGAGAGAAGGACAGTGAGTGAGAAATAGAGACAGAGAGAATCAATTTTTATTGAGTTTTTTCACATGGCTTTCGTTGCTCTGACACTTAGTTGCGTACATGGGTTGCTGGGGTTTGAACTCGTGTACTTGCGCATGCCAGGCAAGCACCGTAACCACTGAGCCACCGCTCCAGCCCCTCAAGAATAGCTTTTATAGAACTCATTCAAATGTTAAATGGAGCTCAATGAGGATAAGGATATTTTATTCATCCTTCTATCCCTGGTTTACAGCATATGTTCTGCAGAGTACATGCTCTGAAATGAAGATAGATGAGCAAAGAGCCTGGAATTCGGAATCAGACAAAGCTGGATTCAAAATCTGGATCTGCTACTTATGACTATATAGGCTTGTCATGTGACTTCATTTTTTCCCCACAGTTTTTATTGGTGCCTTATAGTTGTACATAGTGATGGGGTTTATTGTTACATATTAATACATGCACACAATGTAACAATAGAATTTGACCAATACCACTCCCCAGCCCTTTCCTCTTCTTCCCCACTTCCTACCCCTTGGTTCCTTTCCTCTTCTGATTTCCCTTTGATTTTTATTATTTTTTTAGTTATACATAACAGCGCAATATACTATGATATAATTATAAAAGCAATGGAATATAATTTATTCTAATTCAGTCCCTAGTACTTCCCCTTCCCTCCCTTCCTCCTACCCTCTGTTCCCTTCCTTCTACTTTATTATATTTCTGCTATTTACTTAGGCTTTTTTGTGACTTCATTTTAAGTTTCACTTTCTCAAAATCGGATTATAAAGCTAACTCTTTTACACTATTATAATAAAATAAAATTTTATATATTTATATATGTAACTTTAGCACAGAAATTAGAGTATAGAAGATGCACAAAAATATTATTGCTATTTTTTCTTGGTGCTGAGGATTGAACCCAGAACCTCAGTAATGCTAAGCACATGCTTTACCACTGAGCTACATCCCCCAGATATTATTGCCATTTTTATTATTTGTCCATGTGATTACTTTTGCTGACAAACTGTGTGTGTGCACACACACATGTGCACATGTATGTACGTGCACACACACATGCACAAATAGCCCATGATGTTCAGGAGCATACTTTAATTCATTCTTGGTTTACAAAAAAAGGTGTGTATTCAAAAGAGGATATAAAAACCAACCAGTTTGCCCACAAATAGCTAAACAGCTAGCTGTTGTAGGAAAAAACAAAAGGAACGAGCAGGTTGTATCTAGCTGACATTGACTCCCCTAAAGTATAAGGTTTTGCAGGTGCACGGAAGGATTGCTCAACAGGGAACTAACCAACAAGACTCCAGAGGTATTGCAAGCATAGGCCTATATGATCTGTACCAACCACTTTCCAATAACACGATTACGCCAAAGAAGTATGGTTGACTGGCATATCCTCAGCAATAACAATACCAAGATTACTGCAAGGTAAAATTGTTAAATGGAAGCTCCTCTGCTTGATATGGCTGACAAATATTCATTCAGTTCTGTGGACTCTTGTATCTAACTTCTTTCCCAAAAGATTTAGAGGCAGAATTTGAGAGTGCTTATTATATCAGAACAACCACCAACCATTTTTTCCAGAGCACAGTGGGCTTTATGGAAATCTATAGAAATAAAAATTTAGACCTCCAAATCAGCCAGGGAGTTAAGCAGGGCAGTTCTGGGAACTTGCATTTTTACATGTGAAGGAATGGAGATAAACAAATATTAAACATCATGACCAAGATCATAATAGGTCTTCAAGATCCTTGGCAAGTAGTTCAAGACTATTTTCAACACTCTTTTTGGTTTTTTATATGATCAAACTTTTAGCCAAAAACCAGTGTTTACCCCTCATTTGCTGAACCTCTTCCCCCTGCTATTCTCTCCATTTACTCTCTTTCTGCTTCTTGGTATATCAATGGTTTTCACTCTTTTGACAAGGAGTAAATAGAGAGACTGATAGGTTCTTACACACTAAATGAGAAACACAGGGAAACTTTAATGTGAAACCCAAAGACTGGATTGCTAAAAATTGAAATTTGATGATAGCACACTCCTGTGATCACTCAAATTTCAATATAATGGGATTGAAGATTGATTTCAGCCCTCACAACAGGTCTCCTGGCACATGCCTTGAACTTTGCATTAAAGCAACACTGCATTATACATAGTGACTATTTTAGAACCTATTCATAGAGTTATAGCAATGGAATTTTTAGCATCTTTTGGGAGAATATTTATAGGGAGAAATGAGGAACTTTCCTAATCCTCCCTAAATTGTAACCAGAGTGAGCATCTATTCTGCTCATGGGAAATCAGAATGATTGAAAGCCTCAGAGTTCAGAAATAAATGATCAGAGAAAAATTGCTATGTGGGCTAAGGTCACTCAGCTAATCTAAAAGCAAGCACTCTTGGCTTGACATTCCCAAAGAACAATGTTCACACAGATAAGGGAAGTCCAAATCATATCAAAACCATACATATTGCTGATATTTTTAATGGAAAAGAATCTATGTAATAAAATAGCTGATATGCTGGAAACTAAAAATCAATAGATATTATGGACTGAGCCAGAAAAAGAAAGCTCGAGATTGCTTCCTAAGCAAAAATTACTTCTTGTTATCAGAGAAGAATAGTTCTGCTGAAATTGATTATCACACATGGGGCACTTGGCTGCCTCCATCTCTTCCTCTGGACACCCTATCCTTGCCGATGATGGAACACATCTCCCAGTCAGGTACACATGCAAGCTGGCCTGTGTACTGGGGTCTCAAAAGCCAGAGTCAAAATATGGACAGCCAAGTTAGGTGCAACAAGTTTGTACTGATTGGGGTTAGGGTGGTGGGAGGTAGGGGAAATCTAAGAACTCTGACTACTGAGGGTCCAGTGAACCCTCCGATGGTTGAGAGTCTTTCAGAGTTCCTGGACTTCTGTAGCAGTGCCCTATGGGGCATCCTTGGGGTGATAGTTTTGACACCCATCTGCAGCCTCTTGACTGATTTGGAGATTTCAGAGCAATAGAGTAGCAATGAACAGCTGAGATTGCTCCACTTGTCATTTACCATCAAAGTGGGCAAGGGAGAAGAGATGCCAAATTCTCTTCTTTCTATTGTGCAACACAGTCTGCCAAAGCTTTTCTTTCATTTTCACCTCCCTTAGTACAGGGGATTGCTTTTTCTATGCTTCTGGAGTCACTCTGCACATGCTCACACCCTCTCTCAGGTCCTTGTCAGAGTATCATTACATCCTGTAATGGGAAGAGCATTTTCAAATCAGCAAACTCTTTTGTATCCAAATTTATCTTCTACCTACCTTGGTCAGGCACCCTCAAAATCCAGCCCCAGGCATATTCTGTCTGATGACAGGTCTTGAAATTGGACTAAAGAAGGTACATGCGTTTTTCCTCCTCATCAGCCCCAGCATATTCGTGGCAAAATTGTTTTGTGACTTAACTCTGATGTATGAACCAAGTGGGTGGGAGGAGAGATGGGGAAGAATCTAAAAACCATGCATAATGTGCAGAAGAGACCTCTGTATTAACTTCAGTGTGAGCGTGCATGTGAGTGTGCACATGTGTGTGCATTTGTGTATGTGTGCAATGGGCCATTTGCATGGGAGGCAGTTCAGGCTCCGCTTGAGACAAGATTCTTGCGTGGATGTGTTCATCTCTTGTACAAAAGGCCCATTCTTCCCAAGGATGGCATAGCAGACTGGCCTCAGGTTCTCACAATTATGCCCTGGACCTGATTCTCATATTCAAATCCATTCTCCCAATTTAAGAGATGAAATCCTGTACTAGCTTGTCACTGGTGTGGCAAAATACCTGAGAAAATCAACTTAAAGGGGGAAAGATTTATTTTGGCTCGTGGTTTCTGAGGTTTCAATCTATAATCATGTGACTCCATTGCTACGGGCTTTTGGTGAGGTGGAAAGTTGTGGTGAACAAAACTGCTGACCTTGTGGCATCCAGGAAACAGTTAGAGGAAGGATCTGGGGACGAATGACCCCAAGGACCTACTCCCTTCGACTAGGTCCTACTTCCTATAGTTTCCATTGCTCCCCAGTAGTGCACTCAGGTTGGAGTCCATTGATGAGATCAAAGCTCTCATGACAATCACAGTCCGAAAGCCCCACCTATGAACAAAGTCTACAAGACAAGAGCCTTTGGGGGACATTCCTGAGCCAGCTATAATAGAATTCCTTTGTGTATTCCCAGGAAGGCCCTCTTCCCTTTACTCTTAGCATTCAATTGCTGCTTACTCAATCTCAGCCTTTCATTATCTTTTTCCAGGGTGTCTGTGGAACCTAACAATAGCCAGCCAACTCCATTGTCCTTCTGGTTACTATTTTCCTTCTATTTCTTAAATATCTATTCCAATACAGTAACTAGTGCATTTCCTTGAATGGGAATACATCCCAGGCCACACTAGCGAATGTTAACGACTACACACCAGCCTGGGCTATCTGAGTTCTACCCATCAGTGATACATCTTCACTGGCCTCCTGGAGCTGCCCATCAGCTCCAAGATCCCATCCTAGTATCTATATTCAGGGCCAATCGTGGCACCTGCTGTCACAGGCTGGGATCATTAAATGTAGACCTTGAGAAAGAGCTTAATGTGCGAGAGTAGTTGTGGTACTTGCCCTTGTGGAATGGGTGGGAAGAAAGCAGGAGTGAGCACAGGGAAAGGCTGGGTTGTCACAAAGGCTGTGGGGAGTCTGAGTGCTGAGATGGCTCCTCAGAGGGGACAAGTGGGGATTTAGAGAGCCAGGTCTTTATCAACCCCAAGGTTATTAATTATTACATGGGGACTACCCCAGGGAAGAGTAATGAACTCGGGTGAAGTTTTTTTCTCAACACAACAGAAGACCGACAGCTAAGCACCAAGGAAATAAATCCTATTCTGAAGAAGAATCAGGTATCACTGTGATCACAGTGTCCTCCAAAGTACCTCACTAATCATTGTGAAAACATGCCACAACTTGTATAATGATTGCCATGGTACTGGTAAGGCAATTGGAGCTATTATCTCAATGACACACAGCTTGAGGGCCATGTCACTGCTGAAACATACTCAATTTAGCTGCGAATGTAACCACAGGCAATGCTTAAATGAATGAGTATGGCTACATTCCAATAAAGTTTTATTTACAAAAATGTAGTGAGCCAGATTTGGCTCATCACCCTTGACCTCACAACCTCAGTTGTACCCTTGGTTTAAAGATTAGCAAAGCTACAGCACAGGGTACCTGTAGCCAGGGGTCCAGAGGGATGAGGTTATAAGTTAAGGTCATGGTTATGAATGAGAATGGGAGGTGAGGAAGTTACCAGATGAAAACAGAAACTTCTGAGTGTTTGCACGGGTGCTTGTTTCTGCCTGGAACATTTCCCCCACATCCTTTGTCTATTTAAACTCTCTACTTACCCTTGACAGTTCAATTCACACAAGAATTCAGTTTCACTCTGAAGCCTTCCTGGACCCTCCCAGCAGCCTCAGGCTGGACTAGGTGACTGATAACCCTTTGGGCACCTCCATCACATGACGCGGTATCTAACCATGTGCTCACATCTGTGTAATATACCACTGGTTTTCTCTGCAGCTGTAGATATGGAAGTGGAATTTGAGCTTTTTTTTTTTCCTTTTTCAAGAGAAAGGGACAATGAGAGAGCAAGAGAGAGAGAGAGAAACCATTTTTATTTAGTTTTTCATGTGGCTTTCACTGCTCCAAGACCTCACTGTGTATGTGGTGCTGGGTTTGAACTCGCGTGCTCACACATGCCTGGCAAATGTTACGAAGCCAAGGCTCCAGCCCATATCTTTTAAACCTTCTCCAGGTGATTCTACACAGCAACTAAGCTTGAGAATCACTGCACTTTAACATGAGATTCTTCATGAAAAACATGAAAACATGCCCTCTACCTTGTCTTTTAGCTTTCACAACTAGCACATAATAGATGTTTAATAAATGATAGTAATTTATGAACAAATAAATGGAGGCTCTAGAGCACCATGATGACAACTTTGGGCTCAGTGCATGGAGACAATTAACAAAAGTGCTTAACCGGGTAAGACTGTTAACAGCAACAGCCTGTGTTATTTTTATATAGTGGTAAGTTTGGGTGACTTAGAACCTTTTTTTTTAATCATGTCTTATTTGTTCCCAAAAATACAGTTCATAGATAACCTTCAGTAAAAATCTTTTCTTGACCATTCCCAATAGAATTTCATTTTCCTGTCTATGTTATCACTATTCTTTAAATATAATTAGATCATTGGATATAATATGCAGTACTCTAATTTCATAATTGGACTCTGTTAGGAAGGGTTTTTTGTCTATTTTGTTTTGTAGTGCAGGGATTTGAATCCAGAGCCTTGTACATGCTGTCAGCACTGAGCTACATTCCCAGAGAGACTGAGACCTTGAGGCTAGAGTTATATGTTCTGTACTCATTTTGTATCGTCTGGATTAAACAATGCATATCTCAGCACAGGTGCTCAACAAATGTAAAATGAAACAAAATGAGATTGTCATGAAGTGTCAATTGACTGGAATCTTCAGGTCTTATTTTCTATCATCTTCCCATGGCTTTGTTTTTCCCTCATATAGTTAGTTGATCATGATAAAACTAACAGTGTTTTATGTTTTACAAAGTCAATATGGTTAAAGTAACAGACCAAAAATGTACAAAAAAGCCTGGCACAAGAGCTACCAACCACATCTAGAAAAATTGCAGAGATGCAGATATCCATAATGTCCTTTTCAGCACCCTCTAGCCTTTCATCGGGGCTCCCCATAGGCTCAACTGTCCCTATGAATGTCTCATTCTCAAAAAAAAAAAAAAAAAAACAAACCGCATCTTCATTTCTATTTCTCTCAAGCTAAAATTGCCTTTTCTTATTTAGTGCGTATCAATGAGATGATAGGAAAAGCATAATATGTACTTAATTGTGCAAATGACTTTGAACTGAGAGTCATGAAGAGCAAGAGTAGATTTTGCCTCTTCCTCTACCAGTTGTATGGGCTTTAGTAAGATGCTGAGATTCTAGGTCTCAGCAGTTTCATATAGGAAGTTCTAAATTATAATTTTCTGTATATCAAACATTAGATTCCATTAAAAATAATTCACTTAAGTAAACTACATTACGAGTAATAGGTGGGCTTAAACCTCCTGGTAGTATCCACTTTGTAAAACAGCTCTTATTTACATAAAGAAGTCATTCAATGACATTAAAAGGCACCTATTTGGGATAATGCCCCTTTCCTTACACTCCTTCTTTCCCCCTATCTTAACCTATCACTTCTATTTCCTTACAATGAATAAAGGAAAACAACTTGTCATCTTATTTCAGAAAGACAATTACTTCCTAATGTGAATGCAGAATTTGATTAAGGGCATTTCATGCCTAGGGGCCATGAGCATTTGTTATTTAACCATCTTTCTCTTATGGTCTGCTAAAGGCAGTGTGGGGGGATGAGAAGGCCAGGGGAAATATTTCCAGTGCTCATCCAACAACATCTGATGAGCACAAGTCATCTCCAGGGTTAGGAAATTTCCAAGAGCAGAAATGCTCTGGCTCGGGAACTTGCCTGATCCCATGTTGGTGGCAAGATGAGAGCCCTGGCCCCAGTCTGACCTAACCTGGGTGTTTAAATATTCAACTCTTTCTGCTAACTCCCCTGCCCTGCTTTCATACCCATGAAGAAACCCTCTGATTAACATTGACCTTTTCATATAAATTTCACTAGCAGAGAGTCTTTGGGGCAGTTACATTTCTCCTAGTGGATTTAGTTTTCTATGGAATCTATTGTGAGATAAGTGAATATTAAGTCATTATTTGGTAAATTCTGGGGCCTTAGTGATATGACACTGGGGAACTATGAGACTGAAGGCCAGAATACAGGATGAGAAAAATACACTGCTGTCGGTTGCATGAGACCCGTGTGGATGTCAGCCAGTGATTTTTCTGCAGCTTCATCCTGTATGTGATCCAACACCCAACAACTCCTAACTTGGTCTGGAACCAGAGAGATGGCAATCCTCCCTGGGGACTGGGGTACACAGTCATGACGCCAAAGGGTCTGGAGGAAGAGTGGGGCAAACAAACTCAGTATGCAAGGAACAGAGAAGCGGAGTCAGCACCGGGCCCAGCTGTGCCTGATTATCCCTGTTTCCTCACCGAGAGATGCTGCTGGCTTGTTCTGGTGAAAGCTAGAATAATTTTCTTAAGTGAAAACTGGAGTCATTTTGTTCCATCTCTCATTGTCAGGCAAAGACATATTTTAGACATCTTAAAAGAAAGTCCAGTGAGACCCCATGAGTATTAGAAGTGTCTATTTCAATAGGTGTTATTGTAATGCTTTTATTATTTTAAATTTACTACTCTGCATTTTATTCTAAAAATCAGTTAGGTGCTAAGCAAAACACACACACACACACACACACACACACACAAAACTGCATCAGGCTCAAGTCCTGACTTGATAAAGATGCTGTCAGCCAGCATCTCACAACCTTCCTTTGCAGAACTGTCTGGAACGCTGGTAAAGAACTCCCTCAAGGAGTTGTCAAAATGTTAATGGGAATATTTAACCCACACTAATTATATTAACATTATATGTTCATTATCTTGCATTGTTGTTGTGAAGATAATGGATATAAAACGTCCAGCATTCGGGAGGTGCTAAGAAAAATTTTAGTTGTTTTTAAATGATCCTTATTACTATTGTGGCTTGCAAAGAGATCTTCAACATAAAGCAAAATTATTTTTTCAAAATAATGTCAAGAAGGGTTGGAGCAGTGGCTCAGCGGTTACAGCGCTTGCCCGTCATGAGCAAGTACACAGGTTCAAACCCCAGCACCCACGTACACAATTAAGTGTCAGAGCAACCGAAGCCATGTGAAAAACTCAATAAAAATTGATTCTTTCTGTCTCTCTCTCACTTCCTTCTCTCATAATAATAATAATAATAATAATAATAATAGCAAGAGAACTACCTAATGGGCCGGAACCACTAGTGGCTCAGTAGTTGGAGCACTTGCCTGGCATACATGAGGACTCGAGTTCGAACCCCAGCACCAAATTCACAATTAAGTGTCGGAGAAACAAAGGCCAGATGAAAAACTAAATAAAGTTGATTCCCTCTCCCTCTCTCTCTCTCTCTCCCCGCCTCTCTCTGTCACTTAAAAAAGAAAGAAAGAAAGCTACCCAACACAGTCTCCCCCCCACACACAACCACCACCAATTCTACCTCCCCAGTGTTTCCACCACTTCTTTGGAAGGTGAGGGAGGGCACAAGAGGACATAGAATGGTGAATTAACACATTTGCTACTTTCCTTTCATTAAGATATGGAGATAGCCTTACAGTCAAGGGTATTATGGTGGCATCAGGTCCAGACGCAACCACACAACTCTCATTTAATCTGTTTCTTTGTCGCTTGCATTCACAACATTCTAATATAAAAGTTGCCCTCTTATCACAAGCCCTCTCTCTCAAGTGATGTGGGTAACTGAAAAAATCTAAGCTACAGGAAAACTCAGAAGTCTTTGGCTGAAATGAAACCACCAAATAGTTCACAGGATCAAGATAGGATTCCAAGTCCTCATGGTTTACAGTATTGCGTAGATAAAGAAAAGAACAAACAGGTCAAAAGTGAAAGATAAACGCTTGCATGAAAACCAAAGGGGAAAACCGTCTGACTTTTTTGAAGCAAATAACTTCCTAGATCATCAATTGATGGTGACAACATCTTGTTTTTGATAAAGCAATAAATCTTGCAACACTGTGGTAGATCTCCCTGAAAATATATAATGATGGGGAAGTCTCTAAATATAATTTTATAAAAACCTCCCTCCCTTTCAGGAGTCTTCTTCTGAGACACTCCACCCCACTTGGTGTTAAGGACTAAGGAAATTGTTTGAGTTTCCTGCCTGAGTTCTGGCAATGAGAGCCTATGTGGAGACACTTTTTTTTTTATTATTAGAGATACAATTGAGGGGGAAACATTATCAAACCATCAGTAACCAATGTATATATACTTTGTTATCCAGGGGTAATGCCAAAACATGGATGACCACCTTGAGTTTCACCTGTTGCAGTTTCCCCCAGAAGAACACTTGCATTAAATGGGTATCTCGTGGAGGAATGACATCGGCTTCTGGGATGGTTCCCCCATATTCCCACTCTCCAGTCTCCTATGAGTTCTTCATACACCCTACCCCCCAACCCCCTCCCTACACCTCCAAGTATCCTAGGGAGCTATCCCCCTATTACCCTGAGAGTCATTCAATTTGAAGTATTGTTAGGTTAGCCATCTAACCTACTGCTTCCCCATGTATTCTAGCTTCCACAGATGAGAGAAACCATTCGGCCCTTTAGTCTCTGAGATTGGGAGACTTCACTTAGCATAATTCTTTCCATCTCCATCCATTTGATATCAAAAGCCATAATATCGTCTTCTCTAATGGCCGAGTAGTATTCCATTGTATATTTGTACCAAAGCTTTTGTATCCACTCGTGGAGTGAGGGGCATTTAGGTTGGGTCCATAGTCTAGCTATAGTAAATTGAGGAAGCCACATCATTATAATACACTGATTCTAACTCTTTTGGGAAAATAACCAGGAGTGGGATAGCTGGGTCGTAAGGTGGTTCCACTCTTAATTTTTTGAGGATTCTCCACACTGCTTTCCATAGTGGCTGAAACAGTTTGCAATACCACCAGCAGTGTGACAGTGTTCCTCTTTTCCCACAGCCCCTCCAATATCTGTTGTTGTTTGTATTCTTCATTTTTGCCACTCTAACAGGAGTGAGGTGGTATCTCATTGAAGTTTTGATTTGCATTTCCCTTATAGCTAATGATGTGGAGCATTTTCTCATATATTTATGGGCTTTCTGGACTTCCTCTGGTGAGAAGTATGTGGAGACACTTGTAACCCGTGCTTTCCTCACCCTGTCTTGAGGAATTACTGGTTGAGGCTGTCTTGCTCCTTGTCTTTGCGCTCTCCATATATAATCAATTACAACCTCCTGAAGGTATAAATTGCTGACTTGCCTGGTCCACAGCACTGGGAAGAGCAATGTAATGCCACGGTCTAAATGCTGCAGCATTTTTTAAAATCTGTTTTCCTGAACACTTTGCTATCTGAGCCTCCTTTCTCCCACTTCAACACCATCTCATAATTAATTTTATTTAATCTTCACAACAATGTACAGAAAACATGAAAGAATTTTCAAGAATTAGCCTGATGGGAAAGAATACAAAACTTATTCTTCCAGGAAGGATTTTCTTTCAGATCTTTTTTGGGTTCTGTTTTTGTTCATTTCTTTCTTCATTTCAAAAGAGATTTTTTCCCCTATCAACTTATTTAAATGAAAAAACTGCTTTGATTCAAACTGATTCAAATACTTATTATTTATTTTTTAAGTCTATTTATTTATTGTTACTGGAAATTTAACCTAGGGGTGCTTAATCACTGATCCACATCCCAAGTCATTTTTATTTTTTTATTTTGTGACAGGGTCTCTCTAAGTTGCTGAGGCTGGTCTCTAGCCTTCAATTCTCCTGTCTCAGTCTCCCAAGTTGCTGGGACTACAAGCAAGCATGTGCCACTATGACCAGTCATTCAAATAATTATTTTTCTTAAAAAATGATATAATATGTACTCTACTTCAAGTTAAGGAGGCTATTACATATAGCAAGTGTTATACAGTGTAAATAAGATCAGGCTAAGTCTGACATAAATACATATAAATTGAGACCACAAATTTCCCAATGATTTTGAACTGTGCCAATGGCTGGTGAAAATAAATAAATAAATAAAAATAAATCATTAGGGTGACAAAGAATTTTTTATTCTGGGAAATTCCCTAGGATTGACTGATGAAGATGTGTTCTTTCCTAGCTGATCTATCACAGATTAGTAATTTGCTAAAAGAGGAACTCATGCTAGTCTTTAGCCAGGTACTTTTTGGTGCAATCAACTACGCTTTCCAGAGTGGGGGTGGAGAGGTGGGTGCTGCCCCTTTAAATGACTATAAATGTTCCTTCAAAGTCAATTTTTATTTATTTATTTCAGATAAGGCCTCCAGAGAAACTTCCAAGGAAGCAGCCAAAATCATTGAGTCACTCTGTCTAATTTTTTTTTGGTGACCTAGAGTAGAGTTCGCTCGTTGTAACACTGACTTCTCCACCCAGGGGCAAGCTTGCCCATTTCTGAACATGTGACACATGTGAACTAGGCATGCTCAGAAACACACCCACCTCTCCTTGCAACAGTCTTTTCGATATGAATATGTATGCGTTTGCCCAGTAAAAGCCCCTTGCTATCTTTGTCTGGAGAGATACTTTTTTGGGAATTGTCTTACTTGTGAAATAATCAAGCTGTCTTTGCTGTTTTCTGTCACCGCTTTTATTGGCTTTGCACTCACCAAGGGACAAACCCTTTGCATTAAGTTACACTCAGATACTCTGAGAAAAGATCAAGCACTTAAAGACAAATTTGAAACAGCAAAGAAAAAAAAACAATTGTTCAATATCCCTTTACATTATTATTAAATCTAATTCCTTCCTTGTTCTAACTGGGCAAGCACACGTGGTCAGACTTGAGGTTGGGTTGCCACCTGCCTATCACTACAAGCCATTACTACTGAGCACCAGCTCGCAAGTTTGAGTGTTGTTAACGTTTATTAGATAACCCAACATCTTGTCTGGCATATACTAGATGCTCAAATGATGTTTGCTGGCTCAATGGATGGATGGAAGGACAAACACAGTACTGGAGAGCCCAAGAAACATCACTCCTTTCAACCAGGCCTTTGTTTTTAAATATTCGCAAATCTGCCGTTTACATTTGCAACTCATTGAAAAGCCACATTCATTATATGTGGGAGTCTTCCCACTGCCCCATAAATAACTTGAGGATTAGGAATTTGGGGATGATGGGAATAAAGTTAGAACTTTGCCAGAATATTTCTAGGAAAGAAGGACGAAGACCATTCAACTTTAGAAGCCAGAGGAACTGAAGTGCCCTGAACCCAAGTCACTGCTCTATCCTGCAACATCACTCCCATGTTCAGCCCAACCTGCCCTAGTGTTCATGATTCTGCCATTGACCTGCCGCTAATCTCAGCATTGAATGTATTGGTAAATGTCTATATCAACATATAACAAATTTATTCCTTTAATATTTTGATAAAAGTATGCCATATAATTGGCCTCTTATATAATTCTAACTATTTTACTTTATGCATGTAACATTGTTATTTTAAGAAAGAAATCTTTCTTTGGCTTCTCTGAATTGCCAAAGGGGCACAAGGAACAAACACCACCAGAAACTATTGCTTAAAAAGCAAGATCCCAACTTCTACACATTTCCACCCTTATCCAGTTGGTCAGAACTTCACTCCATAGTGCACCTTACTGCAAAGGAGACTGGTAAAAGTCATTTCTATCTAAATCAATGCTGTTAACAATGTTTGAGTCCTCTCTGCCAAATCATCCAGAATTTAAATGTAAAATATCAGGCAGCACTAAAAATAGTATTAATTTGTTCTAAAGAAGGTAATGACTATTTTATTATATCAGAGTTTATAACCTTAGTCAACAGTGGTTTCTAAATAAGATTGATCACCAGAATCAGTTGACAGCTTCATAAAAATGCATATTCTTGGCTCCCATCCCCAGAGATTCTGATTCAGCAAGTCTGGGAAGAAATCCACAAACCTGTTTTTTAAATTTCTACAGTGATTATGATGATCTCCAGATTTGAGAAGCACCACTCTTGCTTATTGTTTATTAAGTACCAATCTGCCTGAACGCAACAAGCCCCCAATGGATAATTTATACTAATTACCTTGAATGATACCATTAATTTAAAAAATTTATATAACATTGTAACAATTCAGGTTTTCTTTTTCTTACTTTCTTTTTTTTTTAAAGAGAGAGGAAGAGTGAAATAGAGAGAATGAGAGAAAGAATCAATTTTATTTACTTTTTTATTTGGCTTTTGTTTCTCCAACATTTGGTTGTGTACGTGGTGCTGGGGTTTGAACTCCTGTCCTCATGCTTGTCAGGCAAGCGCCGCATAACTGCTGAGCCACAGCTCTAGCCCCTTTTTCTTTCTTTTTTAAATCCAATCACTTTCTCCCTCTCCAACCTCACATTGTTCTGTGTGCTCCCTCTCTTCGTTTTAGTTTTTGATCTATAATAAATAGGGCACTAGAATATTAAAATAAAGTGCATAAATTGCTTTGTTTCTTTATAGAGTGGCAGGTAACCTGCAAAGGTATTGTAGTTTTAAAGACTTTAAAAAAAAAAAAAAGACCATACACACACATATAGGCATGTGAGTATGTGCATGTGTCTACTCAAGCATTATCACAACAGACACTCATAACAATCTTTCTTTCTTTCTTTTTCTAAGAGAGAGGGACAGTGAAAGAGAAAGAAAGAATCAATTTTACTGAGTTTTTCACGTGGCCTTCATTGCTCCCACACTTCGTTGTGTACGTGGTGCTGGGGTTTGAACCCGAGGACTCGCTCATGCAAGACAAGCACCATAACCACTGAGCAACCGCTCCAGCCCCAATAGCAATCTTGCAATGTCACTGTGATAGTTGTCACTGCCCTGTTCTACAGAGAGACATTTTGTAGCCTTGTTGTCAGAAGGACTACGTATTGACCCCCTGTTAAGTGCCAGGCAATTTCCACACGTTTATTTCCTTGAAGGCTCCCAGCTACACAGTATGTCAGGCATCATTGTCCCCATTTTATAGAGGAGAAAACTCCTCTGAGGAGTGTTTAGTAGAGGTCACGAACCTTGCAACTGGCATAACTAGAAAGGGAGCCTGTTCAACAGATGACAATATCCAGGTGCTTCCCTCAAGAAGTCTCAACCCTCTTCAAAACAAAAGTCGTTTCTCCCATGCAGTATGAACAAACTCTCCACGATCAGGACAGATGCTAATCCTACTAGTTCTAAACACATACATCCACATTCTTATACCACTGAAATTTGAGGGTAAATTATGATCCATGGAATATTATAGCTTAGTTAGCAGCATTTTTTTCTTTCTTAATAGTACTGGGCTGGAGAGGTCACTCAGTGGTTATGGTGCTTGCCTGGCATGTGCAAGGTATTGGAACCCCAGTACCACATACACAACTAAGTATCAGAGCAACGAAAACCGGATGAAAATTTTTAAAAATTGATTCTCTCTTCTCTCTTTCACTGCCCCACCTCATTCCAGTCAGCGTGGCAACAATGAGAATACGAACAATGACAGATGCTGGAGGGGCTGTGGGAAAAGAAGAACACTGTCACATTGCTGGTGGGACTGCAAACTGGTACAGCCACTCTGGAAAGCAGTGAGGAGACTCCTCAAAAAATTAGTGCTGGAACCACCTTATGACCCAGCTATCCCACTCCTGGGTATTTTCCCAAAAGAGCAAGGATCAGCTTACTATAGAGATACAGCTTCGCCCATGTTTATAGCAGCTCAATTTACTATAGCCAATTTATGGAACCAACCCAGATGCCCCTCACTTGTTGAGTGGATTCAAAAACTTTGGTACATGTATACAATGGAATTCTACTCAGCTATCAGAGAAAATGATATTATGGCATTTGCAGCCAAATGGATGGAGATGGAAAAAATTTTGCTAAGTGAAGTATCCCAAACTCAGAGACTCAAGGGCCGAATGTTTTCTCTCATTTGTGAAAGCTAGAATACAAGTGAAAACAATATGATAGATGGCTAACCTAAAAACTACCTCAACATGTATGAATTTTTACATGATCATGGGGAACCTTGCCTAGGTTCCTGTTGGGCGTAAGGAGGGGAGCAGGGAGGGGGGAAGGGAATAGGATGGACATCAAGGAGACCAGAGGGAGATGGTATGGGGGAATCTAATCAAAGAGGAAACTCCGACTTCCAGGAGAAGTCCAATTAACTTGGGGCTTAAGTAGGGGGAAACATGGAACCATGGGGAACCCAAGGGGAGTAAACCATGGACTGGCACCAGCCTTGGCTTATTCTGTCATTATACTTTTTTTTTAAAGAGAGAAGGACAGTGTGAGAGAGAGAGACAGAGAGAATCAATTTTTATTGAATTTTTCACATGGCTTTTGTACCTCTAACACTCAGTTGTGTACGTGGGTGCTGGGGTTTCAACCTGTGTACTCGCGCCTGCCAGGCAAGCACTGCAACCACTGAGTCACTGCTCCAGCCCCCTGTCATTATACTTTTGTCCTTTATTTGTTTGATGATGAATGCCTCCTAATTGTAAGACCATGTTTAATGAATAAAAATTTTAAAAAAAAAAGCACAGGGAGCTAGAGCAGTGGCTCAGCGATTATGGTGCTTGCCTGGGATGCACGAGTATGCAGGTTCAAACCCCAGCACCATGTACACAATGATGTGTCAGAGCAATGAAAGCCACATGAAAAACTAAATAAAAATTGATTCTCTCTCTCTCTCTCTCACTGTCCCTCTCTTCAAAAAAATCTGGAGATTGGGAAGATGGGGGAACCATCCCAGAAGCCGATGTCATTCCTCCACGAACTACCCATTTAACGCATGAGTTCTTCTGGGGGAAACTGCAATAGGTAAAATCCAAGGTGGTCATCCATGATCTGGCTTTCCCCCTCAATACAAAGTTTATATCCATTGATTGCTAATGTTTTGATAATGTTTCCCCCTCAACTGTATTTCTATATTCTTCTAATAAAAAAAGTTAAAAAATAGCACAAAAATTGTGTATTTACAATTTTTACATCTTAAATATAATAAAATAAAACGTAATAAATGTAGTAAAATGTGGTACCATAAGGAACCATTGTACAGATTAATTTTGATCTCCTTGACACTGCTGCTAATAGCTCTTGTAGCCAATAGCTCTAGTAGACACAAGGAAGAGATAGTGACTAATTAAAAAGAGAAGTAAAGTGCGTTGAAAGATTCTACCACTGGGGTCTAAAGCAGGCTTTTCTCTTTCCCTTTTTCTTCCTGTTGCTAGGGGTTGGCTTTGGGGCACGTACTGGTAGATGTTGGTGCATCTTTTCTTCTGTGCACACTGTGACATACTATTAAACAAGTGTCCCCCTCACCTGATGTTAGCACGATCTTAGATGTTTAAATTATCCCCACTGGATTTCACTGTCCTGGTTCTACTCAACTGAAGTTATTTGCACACAAGACAACTGCCTGACTCAATTTTAATGAAATGGGCACTTGGCTTCATTGCATTTATTTAGGAACAGCACCATGTATACTTGACAATAGCAGATAAAAAACCAGATGAAGAAAACAGCTCACAGTGGGAAGTATTTTTTTGTCATGGGGAGACAAGCAAAAAGAGTAACTGATTGGAGGGAAGATAAATAATTAAGGAAAAGAAGAAAACTTCTGAAAAATTCTAGTGTTTTGGTGAGATCTGAGAAGACATCTTCTTAAAATAAGAATACACTATTAAGGAAAAGAATAATTAAAAGCAACAACCTGCAATCTCAGAGATAGATTAAACAGGAGGAAAGCTAGCAAAGTGGGTGTTTTATGAAAATCCGTAGAAGAGAACACTGCAAGGCAGGTATTGTCAACAGCAGAGGGGTGCTAAAAGTCAAGTTAGGGAGGTCTCTCAGAGAATCCTTTGGCTTTGCAAACAAGGTGACTGGTGGTGCTGCCCAGAGCAGTTCCAGCAATGACATCAGGTGTACAAGCTCCCACAGAGCTTGCGTGTGTGAGTGAAGGGAGACTGCGAGTGTGCACAAGACTTCAGGCAGTTTGCCTATGATGAGGTAGAGAGATACCAATTGGGTTCAAGAGACAGCGCAGAAGAACATGGTGGAGACAATCTTATAAACAGATTGTCTTTGGTACAAATCCCTGCTTTACCATCTACCGCCACGGAATCTTGGAGGGGCTTAATTTTTCTCAGCTTTACATCTTCTCTTATGTGCATACTATGAAGAACAGCACCAACTTTAAAAAGAGATGGACAAAAATAAGTTAATATATTTAAAAGGTAGCAAATATATTTTAATATATCATAATATATAGGATATACATCTCCTAATATAATAGATCCTAATATATTAGTCTAATCCACCATTCCTGGATTACAGTAAATGTTTAGTAACTAGGAGTTGCCATTTGCTTGCATGCTACTCAAAAGGACATTGCAATGCCCATGGTTGAAGCCAAAGATAAAGGAGAGAGGGCTGATTGGTGGAGTACAGTCCCCGAGAAGGCAGGCCAAGAAGAGATCCGGGCACAGGTAGACAAATTAGCCATAGAGAGGAGAGAAAACTGGTGGGTGTTGAGGTAAATAAGTTTATGATTTCAGTGAGCAAAGCAGAGTCATTTTCTCCATGCTTCCTTCCATTTTCTGAATGATCCAAGTGTTAGGGTTGTGTGTAAAGAGTAGGGGATAGAAGCACAGGCTTGGTAAGATTGAAAAAAAAATAGATTTAAGTATCTCCCATGGAGAAAATAGAGAGAGCTACCTGGGGTTTTTTTTTTTTGTTGTTGTTGTTTGGTTTTGTTTTGGTTTTGTTTTATTTAAAGAGAGAGAGAGAGAAGGGCTGGAGCAGTGGCTCAGTGGTTACAGCGCTTGCCTGCCATGTACAAGTACACAGGTTCAAATCCCAGCACCTACATACACAGCTAAGTGTCAGAGCAAAGAAAGCCATGTGAAAAACTCAATAAAAATTAATTCTCATTGTCTCTCCCTGTCTCTCTCACTGCCCTTCTCTCTTTAAAAGAGAGAGAGAGAGAGAGAGAGAGAGAGGTGAGAGAGAATCAATTTTATTTAGATTTTTATTTGGTTTTTGTTTTTCTGACACCCAGTTGTGTGTGTGATGCTGGGGTTAAAACAATGTGGTCCTGGGGTTGGAGCCCAAGTCCTTGTACATGCTAGGCAAGTGCTCTACCACTGAGCCCCAAGAGCAACCTGTTTCTTACAAATGTGGTGGAGCTTATAAAACATGTTACAGAATTTGGAATATGTACATCAAATGGGTATGTTAAAAATGTCATGTTTTATGCTTCCCAGATCATGTGACTTATTTCTCACCTACTGTGAAATAAATTGACCAAAGAAAACAACAAAAGACCCTCCTGTTTCTAAACATCTCCTAACAACATTCAGTCAAATGACAAATGCCATTTTGCTTAGAGGTGAAAAAGAATAAAACACTGCATGTTTTTGAGAAAGGTATTGCGATTGCTCGTAATTATTGGTAATGACTCACACATCCTATTGATAAGTGTGCTTGCATGGATCTTTAAATAGCACTGGCAAAGAGAAAAACAGGAAAGTAGCTTTTAAAACATCAAATTGCTGTTCTTGCTTATGGGATATACAAGGTTGAAACAACTTCAGATGCAAAAGATGGAGTTTTAAAGGTCAGATCCAAAAGACGTGGTTCATAATTTATACAGAAATGTTTGACTCTTTCTGGTAATCTTTATAATATCATTTCAAAACCCGTATTTTTTCTGCAGAGATCACAGTAGAAAAACATCCCACAATCTGTCACAAAAATATGACTAATTGGTTCTTTATGTTTCGTTTGGCTGACAAAGTATATATCTTTATCAAGCCATCATTATTCACCAAAATAAAATAATGACATTAAATTAGGAGTGATCAAAGTAAGATTTTTTTATTCAAATCACTCACTTGAACAAAAGAACTCTCATTTCTTCCTTAATACAAAAATAATTCATTTTAAGTACAGGAAAACATTAAAAAAGTCAACTATCTTTCCATTACTGTACAACTGTGAATTTCACATTTTCCTATGTATTCCTTATGCATTTTTCTTTTTTTTTTTAAACAACTTATTTAGTTTTTCACATGGCCTTCGTTGGTCCAACACTTAGTTGTGTACGTGGTGCTGGGGTTTGAACCCGGGTCCTCGTGCTTGCCAGGCAAGCGCTGAAACTGCTGAGCCACCGCTCCAGCACTCCTTATGCATTTTTCTAAGCATTTCACATATCCATGTTTATAACAAAAGGGATGATGTTATTCTAAAACCTTTTTGGATTTGATAATCTATATTATGAACATCTTCAAATCCTCTGAAATAATTTTTAATATCCTTTTTTAATAACTGTTATTGCCTGTGTGCTAACATTTAGAAATCTAATTCCTTTTTGTTAAATATTGTTATTTCACCCATGAACTTTATTTTCTTGTTGACACTGTAACTTACAACAGGATACACCTCTTTATAGATAATTCTTGCTATATAACTTATATCATATCTTTCATGTAAACCCCTAAAAACCTGAAGCTGGGTTAAATGAAGGCTGTTTCCTTTTCAAAGCGTTTATTTATTAAGTCAGCAAACATTTAGTGATCATTGAATATTGAATAAATATATAAAAATGAACTATATATTTATGGAATTATTAATGGTTCAGGCACATGGAATACTCAGATGCAGTAAGTACAGTCCCTTCGTAAGTGATCCTGACGTATAGGAAAGGACCCAGAAAGCACATTGTTAAAACGACAACCAGAAAAGATAGGAAGTACATTTCCACCATCAGCACACAAGTGCCAATTTCTTTCTAGGCCCACCAACCTTTAATACTAAGCTAAAGAAAAAAATGCCAGTTTAATGAGCAAAAATGTTTCCTGTGGTGATTTGCATTTCTTTGATTACCAGTGAAGCTGAACATTTCTTTTTCACGTATTTATACTGATCTGACATATTTTTTGGGAAAAAATGTTACTTAAAAATCTGCACAATTGTTTAGCTTTTCTATGCATCTCCTAGAGTTTCATTTTTCTTCTTCATGAAATTTCTGCAGTTCTTTAGAGCTAGAGTTGGAATAATCAATGTTGTGGTAAAAAATGTATATTTATAGTGTGATTTTATAGAGCTCATTTTTCTTTATTATACCATAAGGAAGAATGAGGGAGGAATCTTTATACTGTACATGCAAATAAGCATTTTCATAAATTAGCAAGGTACTTAGTGGCTCTAAAGAAAGGAATAAGGAATTAATTTCCCTTATCTCAATGCCTGAATTTATATGCTTAATGTTTTTCTCCTACTTGTATATTTTTATTTCCATTCAGTCAAGCAATATTTTATGCAGAAGACAGGTCCCTATAATTAGCCTTGAGTAGCTGATCTCAGTTATTGTTCTATCTACGACCACCATTCTCCCATTCTTTCACATTTGCTGAACCTGCTATTTACCCTTCAGGGAAAGAAACCCTCAGCTCAATTCAGTCAGTGATATCCTAACATGTCGAGGATGGTCATTATTTTTGCCACAGTGAGCAATGTGAGTCTCAGCATGGGATGCATTTTTAGCCAGTAACTTGAGGGAGAAGTCCACTGGATGGACTCTGGAATGCTCTCCTCACTTTTCAAAAGACAAATGCAGAAAAAGATCATCTTTTCTCATATTGTCAAACACTGGCATGTCTGCTTATGATATCTAGAACCCTGATCACCACTTTGAAGCCAAGGCCATGCTACTATAAATGGTTGATTTCACCTTAGAAACACTACTTGTGAGTTTAGTTTCTTCTTCAGAAGGAAGTAATTGGAGAAATTGTTTTTTATTTCTCAAATCATTTTATAAAGGTCATCTTATATTATTTCTTTTTCTTTTTTTTAAGAATACAAAATTCCTTCAAAGTCTAGTTAGCACATTCCTGTAATCCCAGCAGTTCAGGAGGCTGAGAAATCCAGCCTCAGCAACATAGTGAGGCACGAAGCAACTTGATAAGATCCTGTCTCAAAATGAAAAATAAAAAGGAATGAAGATATTACTCAGTGGTTAAGCACCCCTGGGTTCAATCCCTAGTATGTATGTGTATATATATATGTATACATATATACATATATATATATGGAAATGCTTATTTGCATGTATGTATTTATTTCTGATTCTATATAAGACGTCTGGAAAAAATAAAAAGTAATTTAAAAAGTTATTAAGGACAGGAAGACTGGGGAATCTTTAGAGAGGTGTAGAGCCATTATCCACATGGTCAGTAAGATCTGCATCAATTTCTGGAAAGAAAGTAGAGAATTCTAGGCAGGTAAACTTCATAAACAAAAATCTAAGATCAAAACTAATAAAGAACAAATAGGCATAGGGGATCATTCCAGCTTGACTAGGTTAGAGATTTCGCTTAGGTTAATGTTTCCTAAAATTGGAGTTCATAAACCTTTTCTAAAAAGAGAGATTGAGATAAAAAGAAAGAGAATCAATTTTATTTAATTTTCATTTGGTTTTCATTTCTCTGACACTTAGTTGTGTATGTGGTGCTGGAGTTTGAACCCGGGTCCTCACACATGCCAGTCAAGCACAATACTGCTGAGCCTCTACTCATGGACCTTTAGCATTAATTTTTCTCAGACAGCCTTAAGTTTTCCAAAGACAATTTTTACATTTAAAGTTTCTTTCATGGATAATGTAAAATGTGAGTTTAATTGTAAGTAGATGGTCAGAATGACCATCCACATAAATCTTCGCCCTGCCACACAATTATGAGACCCATTGCGTATTTATGTTCATGATCTGGTTCACATTAGAACTTATAGTTCTCTAAAAATAATCAGATTTTCATAATGAGGAATATTCTGTTATGTATTTATTATTTCCATTTCCTTTTTAGCATACAGTCAGACTATATATACTAACCCCCGTTGCATTTGGGTGTGGTCAGGAGACTGAGTTCTGGAGAAGAAAATGTGGGCAGAAGCTGTACGTGCTGTCTTAGTCCTTTCTGTGCTATTGTAGCATAATACTGGAGAATGGGTAATTTATAAAGAATAGAGATTTATTTCCTATAGTTCTGGAGGCTGTGAAGTCCAGCGTCTATGGGTCTTCATCTAGTGACAATCTTTTTGCTATGCTAGACTCTCTTATATAACAAACCTACTCCTCTCAAGATGTCAATATCAATCTATTCATGAGGGCAGAGTACTCATAGTCTAAACATTTCTTGAAGATCCTACTTATCATTGCACTTAAATTTAGAATTAAGGATAGGGGTATAACACCCTGGTTAAAGAACTTGCCTAGCATGCATGAGGCCCTAGGTTCAATTCCCAGAACAACAAGAAGACAAACTTTTGGGCTAGGGTATGGCTCAGTGGTAGAGTGTTTGGCTAGCATGCACAAAGCCCTGGTTTCATCCCCAACACAGCAAAAATAAAAATAATGTAAATAATATTAAATATTATATTTTTAAAAGGGTTGGGATATAGCTCAGTAGTAGAGCCCTTGCTAAGCATGTGTGAGGCCTTGGGTTCTGTATTAATCAGGGTTCTCAAGAGGAATAGAATCAAGAGGATATATATATATATGTGTATATATACATATATATATATATGAAAGGATTTATTAGACTGGCTCACACAAGCAAAGGGTAGATACTCCCACACGCCAAACTGTTCTGGAAACACCCTCATTGATACACCCAGAAGTCTTAATCTTAGGTGCCTCTTAATCTTAGGCATATCTTAATCTAATCAAGTTGACGATTCACATTAACCATCACATGTCCACCCCTTGTCACCTGGTATTTAAATATGACTCTTAACATCATATTTCATTCCAAATAAGCACAATAACAAGGTCACAATTCCACTTAACTAGATATAACTATTCTTCATATAACCGAAAGTGCATTAGTTCTTTCCCAGAATAGAAGTAATACACAAAAACAATATTTTTCCCTGACACCTCATAGCTTAAATACTCTAATGTAGGTTTAATAGCACTTTATGACCTTAAGTCAAACAATATTACATTACAAGATTAATGAATAAGAGAAGAGTAACAAACATGTCTTCTTAATATGTGTGTAAATATGCACAAACATATTCTTTTTTTTTTTTTTTTTAGGGCTGAGGACCGAACTCAGGGCCTTGCACATGCTAGGAAGAGCTCTGCCACTGAGCTAAATCCCCAACCCCACAAACATATTCTTAACAGAATAAAAAAAGTTAATGTCAGTTATAATCCTCATTTCTGTAACTGGTCATGTGGCCATAGTTGATATTTATAACTACCTTCTTCTACTACCCATTCTGTATTCCCTTTACCTTCAGCAAGCACCTCAGCAGGTCTTGGCTCTTTACCAGGAAATGAGACTCACATCTTCATTCCTGAAGAGTCTGAGACATTTGTTGTCCTGCCTGGGTTGAGCTGTTGTACTTTCCCATTGACCTTAACATCAGGACATGGTAATACCAAGAGGCACCCTAAGGGATCTCCTGCAATCCAGGGATATGCTTCTCTACCTCTGTTGTGAATTAATAGTCCAATCTCCCCTTAGTAATCAGAATCAATGACCCCATCAATACCATAAGTCCCTTCTTAGCCTGTTGACTCAGAGGCATGAGGAGCCCAAATTGGCCAGGGGGAAGTTTTAACTTCCAGTTTAATAAAATAATTTTGTACTTCCTGGCAGATGCATTCTTCTCCCTGGAACTAAGACTTCTAGGCCATCAGAGCATAAGGTTGTGCAGACAGGAAGCAAAAACTTTCATTGTAGATTATTAGGGGTAATGGTGGGTGTTATCATTCCTGTCTCCATCCCTTGATACCCGGACACATGAATCCTAGCAATAAGAGAGAGTACCATAGAGTGGATGCTGATTTAGAGTATAGACCACTTTCTGGAGAACCTTGCCCCGGCCCTGCAAGGTATTGCCACCTAGCTGGCACTATAACTATATATTCAAAAGTCCATTCCCCTATTCTATCAAACCAGCTGCTTCAGGATGGTGGGGGACATGGTGAGACCAGTGAATCACATGAGCATGAGCCCCTTGCCACACTTTTTTGGCTGTGAAGTGAGTCTCTTGGTCAGAAGCAATGCTGTGTGGAATATCATGACATATCATGGATATGGCATTCTGTAAGTCCACAGGTGGTGGTTTTTGCTGAAGCATTACGTGCAGTGGAGACAAATCTATTCTCAAAATAAGTGTCTATTCCGGTAAGGACAAACCACTGCCCCTCCATGATGGTGATGGTCCAATATAATCAACCTGCCACCAGGTCGCTGGCTGATCTCCCTGGAGAATGATGCCATATCAAGGCTTAGAGTCAGTCTCTTCTGCTTGCAAATGGTGCACTCAGCATTGGCTGTATTCAGATCAGCCTTGATGAGTGGAAGTCCCTGTTGCTAAACCCATGCATAACCACTATCCCTGCCACCAAGACTGCTTTGTTCATGGGCCCATTGAGCAATGACAGTGGTGGCTGGGGAAAAAGATTAACTGCTATTCACAGACTGGGTCATCCTATTGACTTAATTATTAAAGTCCTCCTCTGGTGAGGTCACATTTTGTTGAGCATTTACATGAGACACAAATATCTTCACATCCTTTGCCCATTCAGAGAAGTCTATCCACATACCACTTCCACAACTGTTTCTTACCAATTTTCCAATTATGTTCTTTCCAGATCCCTGACCAGCAAACCAAACTATTGGCTATAGCCCATGAATCAGTACATTTTTCCTTTCAGGCAAAATGCATAACTATGTGCACTGCCCAAAATTTGCCCTTTGTGAAGATTTCCTTTCACCACTGTCCTTTAGGGTTGTTCCAGAAAGGGGCAGTAGTGCTGCAGCTGTCTACTTCCGGGTGGTACCCACATATTATGCAGAACTGCCAAGGAGCATGGAGCTGGGTTGGGCAAGGTAGAAGCATTGCACATAAGACTAGCCATGTCCCATGTTGTCAGGCAGAAAACTATTGCCCAGTTTCTGCAGAACACTGCAGAAAGACAAAATAGGGAAGTTGGCTGGGTCAAATGATCACTGTACTCCTTTGCCTGGGCGGTCTCCTGCTCTGTGGTTTCTCCTGGAATGAACAACCTCATGACTCTTACTCCCTGCTTGAGTATGCCCCAGAGTTTTTACTCTGCACCACCAATCACTATCTTCCTGGCTCCTGGGTGGGCTTCACACAACCCACACAGAACCATCTGTAAACCACTCCCTAGTCTTCTCTTCCTCTGTTAATTGATCATAAGGTACACTCCATGAAGCCATAGGTTTGTGCAGCGGAAGTTGGAACCATGGGCACTTGGGCCACTTCTTCATGCAACCTACTCATACCTTCAGATCCTGCCTGGGCCCAATCATATATGTACCACTTCCACTTGAAAATAGAATGCTTCTGTGCACATCCAACTTTATGGCTTGATGGGTCAGATAATACCCAGTTCATGATGGGAAGCTCAGGTTGTATAGTAACGTGGTGCCCATGGGCCAGCATTCAGTTTCCACTAAGGCCCAGCAGACCAAGAGCTGTTTCTGAAAAGGAGGAATGTAGTTGCAGATGATGACAGGGCCTTGCTCCAAAATCCCAATGGTCTCCTCTGTGATTCACCTAGAAGGGCTTGCCAAAGGCTCCAGAGCAGCATCTCTATCTGGCACTGGCACATCAAGTACCATTGGGTCTGCCAGGTCATATGGTCCAAGGGGAAAAACAGCCTGCACAGCAGCCTGGACCTATTGCAGAGCCATCTGTTTTGGACCCCACTCAAAACAAGAAGCTTTTTGAGTCACTTGGTAAATGGGCTGAAGTAATGCACCCCCAAGTGAGGAATGTGCTGCCTTCAAAATCCGAATAAGCCCACTAGGCATTGTGCTTCTTCTTGTTTGTAGGGGCCAAATGCAAAAACTTATCCTTTACCTAAGAAGCAATATTTTGGTAGGCCCCACACCATTGGACTCCTAGAAATTCTACTGAAGTTGAAGGCCCTTGAATTTTAGTGAGATTTATTTCCCATCCTCTGATACACAAATTCTCCACTAGTAAGTCCAGAGGGGCTGCTATCTCTTCTCATTTGGTCTAATCAATATAATATCATCAATGTAATGAATCAGTATAATATCTTGTGGAAAAGAAAGGCAATCAATATCTCTGCAAACTAAGTTAGGAAACAGGACTAGAGAGTTGACATACCCCTGGAGAAGGTCTGTGAAGGTATATTGCTGGCCTTGCCGGTTGAAAGCTAATTGCTTCTGGTGGTCCTTATGATTTGGCATGGGGGAAAAAAGCATCTGCCAAATCAATAGCTGCATACCAGGTACCAGGAGGTGTGCTAATCTGCTCAAATAAACCACATCTGGTACAGCAGCTGCAATGGGAGTCACCACCTGATTATGCTTATGATCATCAACTGTCATTCTCCAAGATCCATCAGTCTTCTGCACAGGCCAAATAGGAGAGTTAAATTGGGTTGTTGTAGCAATCACCACCCCAAGTTGTTGATGGTGGTGTTAATCTTAGCAATCTCTTCAGGGATAGGGTATTGCTTTTGATTTACTGTTTTCCCAGGTATAGGCAAATACAGAGGCTTCCAATTGGCCTTTCTCACCATGATAGCCCTCACTGTGAAGGTCAGGGAACCAATGTGGGGGTTTTGTCAAGTGCTAAGTATAGCTACCCCAATTGTACATTCCAGGATTGAGCCAAATGCTAAGTATATCTACCCCAAATATACATTCCAGGACTGAGGAAATAACCACAGGATGAGTTTGGGGGCCCACTGGATCTACTGAGAGTCATACCTTGACCAAAACTCCATTGATCACCTGATCTCCACAAACCCCTACTTTACTGGAGGGTCACAATAATATTTCAGATCTCCTGGAATCAATGTCAATTCAGAGACTGTGTCTAAGAGTCCCCAAAAGGTCTGATCATTGCTTTTCCTCCAGTGCACAGTTTCTTTGGTAAAAGGCCTTAGGTCCCTTTGAGGAAGAACAGGAGAAATATTACCAGCAAAGTTTTTGGTACTGTACCAAGGGCCTTCCTCAAGGGGATCTGACCTCACTTCCCCTTCATTCAAGGAGTTCTAGGTCAACAAACTGAATCAAATCTGGAAATTGGTTGAGGGGCCATGATTCTCTGCTGTTACGATCTAAGGCAGACTTTTGTAAAATTTCCCTGGAATTTTTCTGCTTATATAAATCAAGTAAGAGTTTGGTAGGTTTCCCAACTATTAGGCTTCCAGAAATACCATGATTGATTAGTCAGTGCCAGAGATCTACACAAGTCAGTATGTTTTGTTCATTTATTCTCCTTTGCTATCCATTATGGTAACCATTGTACCTTTGCTATCCATTATGGTAACCATTGTACCTGTATTTGGCGATTGAGTGCTGCCACTTGGCCCCTTCCTCCCCGCAATGCAAACATTCGCATCACATTTAAGTCTCCCAAGTGATTGACCATTGCTCCCGCTGTCAGAGCTGGCATACAGAGAAGAACAAAGAGTAAGCTCTCCAAGGATCCTGGTAGTCCCTTCATAAATTTGTTTCTTATATTCTAGTGAAGGGCACATCTTCTGGACTCTCCCAGGATGGAAGAGAAAGTTGTACATGACAGATTCACTCCAGCATTTCAATTTCTCTGAGATTCTGAATTCCTTCCTTAACAGTAAACCAAGGGAAGTCAGGCATTTCCAGCTCATTCAAAATTAGCCATTTTTTTTTTTTTTACCCATACTTCAGGCAACCATCCAAACAATCAGTACCTTTTATAACATTGTGAGCTGCTGTATTGAATCCAGAATCTCTGCTTAATGGATCTATATCAATAAATTCAGCCTGGTCTAATTTTATGTTCCTTCCACCATTATCTCATACCCTTAAAATCCATTCTCACACATGTTCCCCAGACCTCTCTTTGTATGAATTAGAAAACTCAGGAAGTACCTTTGGAGTATAGTGTACTTCCTTGTGGGTCATATTCTGTACCTTAGCTGTACGGGTATGCTTAGACTTAGATCTAGTTATAGGCCTAGAGGAAAAAGTCGGTGGGGAGGGTGGGTGCTGAGGAGTATCAACACTTACATGCTGAGCAACCGAATTTGGAGAGCTGTTACTGCTTCCATAGGGAAAGCAGGATTATTTTCTTCCAGGGAGATAGAGAAGCCAGTACCATTGAGGGTGGGAGTAGGGGTGACTAGGCTATGGCTAAGAGTGGGGATTCAACTTCTGGCAGAATAAGTGCATCAGAATTTAGGAGTCTAATATTTCCAGCCTCTTCATGCTCCTACCATACATCACCATCCCAATTTACAGAATCCCATTCTTTTTCAAGCTGTGCCCTCACTTTAACTGCAGATACCTTTCAAGAATGAGAGTGAAATTTGCATCTTAATTCAACCAATTTTACTGTGAGGGTTTGTGTTTGTTTTTCAACAACCTCAGTTTCAGGGCACACTGAGAAGCTCTAAGATTGGTTATGCGCATCTGGAGCTGTTCCTTCTCCTTTGTTACTTTGTCCAGTGAAGCCAGAAGCAACCAGCCAACATCATTACATTTCTTAGCTTTCCAGAAATGTTCAAAAGTATCATGTGTAGAGTTACTAAACTAACTTTTCACAAATGATGATCCAAGAATATCAAATACATTTACTTTAAGAATCTTTTTTTTATTTTTTTAATTTATTTTTTATTAGATGAATATGGAGTTACAATTGAGGGAGAATCATTATTAAACAATCAAGAACAAATGTATATTTACATAGTTAGCCAAGGCTGATGCCATATCATGAATGGCCCCCTTGGATTCCCCATGATTCTACGATTCCCCCAGACAAACCCCTCTGTTAAATGGACATCTCGTGGAGGTCAGAGATCTCCTTCTGAGATGATTCCCCCACAGTCCCTCCCTCCAGGCTCCTAGATATCCTTCCTATTCCTTCCCCCACCCTGCCTCCTCCCTACGCCTCCAAGTATCCTAGGCAATGATCCCCCCTTTTGTGTAAAAATTCATACATTTTGAGGTTATTATTAGCTTAGCCATCTAACATACTGCTTCCCGATGTATTCTAGCTTCCACAAATGAGAGAAAATATTTGACCCTTGAGTCTCTGAGATTGGGATACTTCACTTAGCATAATTTTTTCCATCTCCATCCATTTGGCTGCAAAAGCCATAATATCGTTTTCTCTAATGGCCAAGTAGTATTCCATTGCATATATGTACCAAAGTTTTTGAATCCACTCGTCAAGTGAGGGGCAGTTGGGTTGGTTCCATAGTTTAGCTATAGAAAATTGAGCAGCTCTTTAAACAGTTCACACTATGGATTATCAGTGTTCCCCATAAAACCAGCAGGAGACTTTAGCAACTTTAGGTCTAAATAATTTAAACAGTCAACTCCAGAAACCAAAAAAACCAACTATCGAAGTTCAACCTTATAATTCTGTTTCTCCAGAACCATGCTTGGTACCAATTTTTGTATTAGTCAGGGTTCTCTAGGGAAACAAAATCAATGAGAGAGATATATAGAGAGATTAGATAGATGATTGATAGATGATAGAGAGAGAGAGAGGGAGAGAGAGAGAGAGAATGAGATATGATGGATAGGGATTTATAAGATTACCTTGCACAACCAGACACTGGATAGTCCCACATGCCAAGAATCACTCTCATTGACACACCAAGAAGACTCTTAATCTTAGGTGTATCTTGTCTAATAAAGTTGACCATTCAGAATAACCATTACAGGTTCAACCCCTAGTACCACAAACAAACAAACATTGAGAATTAAATTTCCAACACATAAACTTTGGGAGATACATTCAAGCCATAATATGTGCCATTTCTAGAGCTGGATCATAAAATCCCTACTATGTTGCCCAACCCCCATCCCACCACCACAAACAATCCTCAATCTATTTCTCTTTGTGCCAGCTGAATAGAAAAGCCTCTGAGGACTAAAGGCAGAAGCCACAAAATGAAAGCAGATAGGTCCTTAAAGGACAATATGAAAGGTCCTAACCAGACTATCATAAGTGAGATGTGAGATTTATTGGATTTAGACACCACAAATTCAGGACTTAACCGTTATAATAGGTAGCACTATTCTTAACTACTGTACAAAGCTTTGTAAAAGAGAAAAGTATAAAAAAATCCAACCGTCATGGAGCATAGCAGTACTTTTAGACTTGGTGAACCCAAGGGAACCTGCTTTTTGAGGTACTATCATTACTGGTTTGTAGCAGACCAAGAATAATATTGAATGGTAGTTAATATAAAATCAGAAATGCTCAGTTTCACCTTCTGTTGATTATTCAATTAGATACTCTTTAATGTAGAATCCAAAAAAAGGCAAAATGCTTACCTTATTTTCAACTAAATACAATGATTTACAGAATTATAAATGATACCTTAATAAAAATGACATCTGAACATTTCTCACTGCCTTAAAGCTATTAATAACATCCTGAACATTACATTTATATGAATACTCAGTTGCTGTGAACTCTGAATATCCACAGTAATGACTAGTAAAGACTTTTTGGTGTTTTTATAAGCTAACCTGAGCAATTTAGTTTCAGCAAAACAGCATCAAGTTAGTACTATTAGCTTCTATTGGCTTTATAATTTTCTTGGCATTTTATTTGCAATTTATTTTCATATGCTGATACGAGAAGTATGGGATAAAACACAGAAGATATTTTGCACTTATACTTTCATAAGAACAATTTATGTCAATTCTGAGAATCCACATGAACTCTTCTTAAAACAGTTTGTGTTTGAGGAACACTGGACTAGATTAATTCTAAAGTCTCTCTAAGCACTAACATGGAAGTAGTATAAACTGAAAATGGGGAGGAGTGGTTTCGCAATCAAATTCACTTCACCTTGAGCCTCAGCTGCCTACCAGCTGCTGGGCTTTGGGCCAGATGCTTAACTTCCTCCAACTGTTACTTCTGAAAAGGTAGAATAATAATTTCTGCCTCTTATCATCACACTGTTTGTAGAGCCTTGGCACATGATAAATGGCAGCTGCTCCTCTCACCTGTTGAAGTTCTGCTCATTTGCATTCTTCTCTCATTCTCTACCAGTTCAGCCTGGTTGATTTTCTTTCTTCTTTTTTTTTTTTAAGATAAAGGAGAGAGTGAGTGAGAAAGAGAGAACCAACTTTATTTAGTTTTTCATCTACCCTTTGTTTCTTTGATACTTAATTGTGTATGTGGCGCTGGAGTTCGAAAAGGGACCTTGTGCATGCCAGGCAAGCGCTCCAACTGCTGAGCCACTGCTCCAGCCCACCCGGTTGAATTTTGATTAACATTTGCACAAGTTTCTGATTTTGTTAAACTAATATCTCATTCAAGACCAACAACTTTCTCATGAGAATTTCTTGTATTTATAAAAAATTCTGGTATTTTTAATGCAAGATTTTTATTTTTCATTATAGTTTTACATATTTAAGGGGTTTGATGTTATGCTTCCATACATGAACACATCATATATCTCCACTTTTCCCTCTCCCCCTCTCTCTTCCCCCTCCTCTTTTCCATCCTCCACCAACCCCAACTCCCACCACTAGTCTGTGAGGTGGTCCCCAGTTCAATTGCTAATCCATGTTTGATGAGTTGATTATCTAAACTATCTCTCACTATCTAAATTATCTCTCACTCTTTCCTATATTGTACTCTAGCTTTCACATATGAGAGAGAGAAAATGGCCCTTGAGTTTCTGGGTTTGGCTAATTTCACTCAGCATGTTTTTATAAGCTAACTTTCTCCATTCCTATCCATTTACCAACAAAGGCCATGATTCCCTTTTCTTTTCTTTTTCTTTTTCTTTTTTTTTTAATAGCTGAGTAGAATTCCATGGTGTCTATATATACCATGGAACAGTTTCTTGATCCATTTATCCAGTGATGGGCATCTAGGTTGATTCCATAATTCAGCTATTGTGAGAGCTGCTGTAAACATTGATGTAGCTATGTTGCTGTAGAATGCTGAAAAATTCTTGTATTTTTTTAAAGTATAATTCAGTGACCCTAACAATCATAGGGATTAACTTAGTGGTAACTGAAGGCATCTAGGATATGGCTGGAGGAGGTGGGTCCCTGGGGGAGTGCCTTTGTGGTATATATTTTGTATCTGGTAAGTAAAATCTCCCTTTCTTCTTCCTGATCATCATGTGAGCTGCTTCCTGCCACCACACTCTTCTGGCATGATGTTCAGCTTCACCTTGAGCCCAGAGGAATAGAGCCAACCTTCTGAAACCTCTGAAACCATGAGCCCCCGAATAAACTTTTCCTCCCCTAAAATTGTTCTTGTTGGGTCTTTTAGTCACGGTATTGAAAAAGCAGACTAAAATACATAGTTTCTACATATAAAAGCAGATTTAGATGAATTACATCTTGGAAATACTTTAGCACAACTCAGTTGTATTCGTTTGATGCAAATATGAAAAATGAATGTTCTTATACATTACAAACTAAATTGCTCAATTCTTATACATTATAATCCAGAATTTTTATTAACTCTGGCTGACCTCTCATGTAATTAGCCCAAGTTTATGAGTCATGTAAATTGAGAAGTCAATGTTCAAAAAGTCACTTTTTCCCCCTGTGGGATGCTTGTCAGTTTCATTGAATTGATATTCTATTGATACTCCAGTAATGGGCCAACTCATTGCCTTTTAATCTGGCTTCAAAACGTAACCTGTGCACCATAGAAAAAAATCTTTTTATCGTTAAATTGATACTAATCAGAGACCTTTATACACAGTGAGTTGTCTCAGTTGGACCAGACAATATTTTTTAAATGGGATTTCTACAGTCACAAGATATCAAGGAGGTAACCAAAAGAAGGTGGAAAATACAGAAATAAACTGTCCCACAGAGTGGTATGGAACCCCAGGAACTCTTGTCTACCTAGAACACACAGCTTAACATTCTAGGGACAGCCGGTACTCTTTTCAACTTGCAGACTATTCATGTGTAATTCCTTGTGGACAGCATGAACATCCAGAAGCCCCATCCTGTTAGGAGCTCACAGTGAACAGCCCCTGGCTTGAATAAAAGGCCTCCTGTCAGACAAGTGCTGTTAGGGAGTAACAAGGGAGCACTTTCCTTTGGAAAATTGTGTTCTGAGCCATTAGAATACACAGAACCGATTAACTGAGGGCACTTTGACTTTTCATTGAAGAGACAAAGTGTCGGTCATGCTGTGCTGTAATCACACTTGGCCACGGTGGAATCCTGCCCTGAGAACTGGTTTCCAGTTCTTGCATTTCACTGCACAGTGATCTGAAGCAAATGCAGGTATTTTCATATCATGGTATAGTCTTCAACTTCAGGCAGCTTTGGCTATAGTCTCAAGTGCACCCAGGTTAACCGACAATATTTGGACAGTCAGGAAGTAGTAGAGTTGTAGTAATTAGCGGGACTTTGGAGTCAGGTGCATCTGTTCAAGCCCTGACTCTGATGCTTAGAAGCTCAGTCATCTTGGATAAATTAGTAAGCGTTCACTGCTTTCTCATTTTTTAAATATCAATGAAAATGATTTTTTTTTTAGAATACATGCAGTAACAAAAAAGAGGCAAAAACATGGTAGGTATTCATTTTCTCCTTCCTGTTGTTCCTCCTCCATAACCTTTTTCCCCGCTCTCCTTCTCTCTCCCCTCTTGTCCCTCTTTCTCAGTGGAAAGCTGGCATATTTAGGTCAACTCACTGATTTGTTTTGGTGTACCAGACACCCCACTAAGTGTGTGATCCACCGTTAAAAAAAAAAAGGTAAAGTCTATAAAGTGAAATTTTGTGTAAACAAATGAAACATAATGGTTTATTGATCTCCTGGGGTTGGTTTACAATCTAACAGGAAATTTTTAATTGTGTAATATTTCCTTCACTAAAGGCTCAAAAGTAAGACCTGAGTTTGCAGGGCTAATCTTCCTTTTATTAAAAATGCTTTGCTTTCCAATATAGATTTTTTTAGCATTGCAAAAACATAAATTATCTGAGAAGGTAAATGCTCCAAAATTTGAAGGAGAGAGGAGTGACCCAATTCTGAAAAGAGTTGGACTCCCCAGGACTATGAGGAGAGAGGTGGTGGTCACATTAGTGGTGAGCACCTGCTTTCTCTTCTCTTACAGCAACCCAAAGGTGGATGCCTAGAGACTGCTTGCTGAATATCATCCTGGGAAGCCACAGCCCTGTCCCAGGAGCTGAAAGGGACAGAGAGAGAGTATGTGCCTGTGCAGAGGAACTTCCTACCTCTAATAGATCAGGAGCATCATAGGAACCACCCCATGGCCTTGACCCACCCTGGAGATAGAGAAGCAGGGAATTTTGAATGATTCACAGGGAGGAAAGGGGAATGAAATTTGTGAAAAACAAATGAAACTATATGTTACACCAATGCTGTTTGGGCAGGCTATGGGAAGGACAAATCAAAATTAATTTGATTTGGAAAACTTGAGAAATCCAACATCATACATCCAACAGTTATGGAACAACTCACATCATTCTCCAATAACCATCATCCAATACATTATGTGCTGCACTGGTAGCATGATCAAAGTACTATTGAAATCTATGAAGTTTCCATCCAGTATTTCCTGTGGTTTAATCTAATCTTGCATTGCTCAGAAGCAGGCATGAGGAAGGCAGATGGAAAACTGGTAGCTCAATCCATCTAGTTTGGTTTTTATTTGTTTTTATTTTTAACCTACAATATTTTGAAAAATCAAAACTCTAAATGTGTTAAATTTTTAGATTTCATATGGAATGCAGACTCCTGGCTTCTCTGGAAGAGTCAGAATGTTTGGAAACAAAGGGTGCAGGTTCTGACATAGCAAAAATTTGTTGAAGCTGCGAAGTGAATGCTCCACACCAGCACATGGTCTCCAGTTGGCCACAGACTCCACAGTCTCCTGTTTTCTCTAAGCTCTGAGATTAAGGATCAGTAGCACTTCTTCTTTTCCTCACACATGGTCCACTTCATTCATTCACTTGCCTCTGATACTTGAATCTGTGACTCCTGAAGCCATCAAGGAGAGCTCCTAAAGTGGACATTATAGGCAGACAAAATGAAAAAAAAAAATGCTGCAACGAGAAGGTCTGGCATTCTAAAAGTCAGGATGCACAGTGTACCTGGTGTAGGTAAGAAAAAAGAGCTGAGGATGGCACTGAGGAAGAAGAAGAAGGTAAGACTATGAGGAGTGTTGTTCATGATGCTGAGGAGTTTAGATGTTACGAGAGGAGATTGCAAGCATCAGAAGTTTTGAAAAAGAAAAATGAAATTACTGTGTCTGTCAGTTAGATACATCATTCCATTGGTAGCAAGGCAGATGGACTGGAGCAGGAAGAGGCTGGAGACAGGAAGACCAATTTGGAGGCTCCTTTGTACTCTTATTCCAAAGGCTATGAAAATCTGGACTACTGGGCTTTTTCTTCATTTAAATAACAGGCAATCAGATATTCTGCCAACTTCTGCAGTTTGTCTTCATTATTTTCTAAAACAAAGATTAAGGACCTTGATGGGTACGGTAGTGCACACTTGTAATCCCAGTGGCTCAGGAAACTAAGGCAGGAGGATTGCAAGTTCAAGTAACTTAGCAAACCTCATCTCAAAATAAAGTAAAAAGAGAACTAGGGTGTGGCTCGGTTGTTGAGTGCCTCTGGGTTCAATCCCCTGTACAAAAAGAAAAAAAGAATTAAGGACCAGGTCAATAATTGGGTGCTTCAAGTAAGGAAATGGAACAAATAGATAAACTGGGGTTTGGATTGTTGGAATGGGTGTGTGTGGCAGGCAACTATTGGTTAGTAATAGTTCCCTCCTTTCTCGCTACTAGGTCTTCTAGGCTTTGGAGATACACTAGTAAATAAAACCATCAGTCTTACATTGCACATTCACCCAGAACTCTGTTAATGTTAAGCAGAAGGGCTGTTAGTGTCGTTGCTTTTCATTATTGTTGTTGTTTTAGGGAGAGAGGGAAAGAGAGAATCAATTTTTATTTATTTTTCATCTGGTTCTTGTTTCTCTGAAACCCAGTTGTATACATGGTGCTGGGGTTTGAACTCAGGTCCTCACGCATGCCAGCAAGGGCTTCAAACATTAAGCCACCACTCTAGCCCCTATTACTGTCATTGTTAAGGTGCTAATATAAATCAAAAATTTGTTACTTGTATCCCAAAGCATTCTAATTGACACAAAAAGCTTTTTATATCATTACTACTATTAAGAGGTTAATGAAACATCTAAACTAATCATACACTGGTGTTGACAACTTCCTCTAATCCCCAACTTCAGATTTATTTGCATCCGTAGCTCCACTTAGGATCTCCATTCACCCACCATGCTTACAAAAAAGACAGGTTGCTGGCTGGAGCGGTGCCTCAGCGGTTCGGGTGTTTGCCTAGCATGCGCAAGGACAGGGGTTTGAACCCTAGCACCACATACACAACGATGTCTCAGAGCAATGGGAGCCACAGAACAACTAAATAAAATCAATTCTCTCTGTATTTCTCTCTCTCTCTCTCTCACTGTCCCTCTCTCTTTAAAAAAAAAAAAAAACAAAAACAGGTTAGCTTTGCATAATACTATGGACCACAGAAAAGAAACATGTGGGAAAGAAGGATATAAAATGGTCTATTATCCACCCAACCCTCAGGAATTCCCTATAGAGAAACAGCAATTATAAATGATAGCTCAAGTGTTATGATAAGAAGCTTAGAAGACACAACAACACATACACAATAGCACTATGGAGCTTAGATGCTCAGTTGCTACCTAGAGAGGAAAAAGAGCACATCCCAATCTCTGCATGGCACAGGGTGACATCTGGCAGGAATCCCAGAGTGGTGGAGTAGGAGTGCTAGCAGACAGTGTTCCCACTGAGGATCCTGGCCACTGTTCCTAGCAGCAGTGTTGAGGAACCACTATATGACGACTGGTAGTGATGGACTTCAATAATGTACAAAATTAGAACTTGTGTGACTTGTTCCTGAGCTCAAGTGAAACACCCATGAAATTGCTGAATTCTAGCAGTGCAAATGAACTGAGGTCCTGATACGCGTCAGGAAGGACTGTGAGAAAGCTAAATTCAAGCCTTGTTATTTTTCCAGTGACCTCATTTGTACCCACTGGTGGGTGAGGGATGGGGACCTTCAGCTTACCTTGCAAAATTAAGATTAAGAGAAATGACTGCAGCACCTTTCCTTTCTAATTTTCTAATTTACAGATTGTTCTTATCTTTTCCTTTTAATAACTCTCTCCCCAACAAAAAGGTCCTTGTAATAATTTTTCTAATTTTAGATTGTGAATAGCCCAATAGAATTTATTTTTTTTCCACAGGAAAAGGAAATACAAAAATCTTTTATTAAAACAAAGTGTGGCAGCAACAAAAGCCACACGAAAGACTAAGTGGAATTGATTCTCTCTCTCTTAATGTCCTTCTCTCTCTAAAAAAAAAAAAACCATAGGGCAAAGGAAATTTAATTGAAGATGAGGCAAAACACTGGAAATTTCTTTATGGTCAGAAGTTCATAAAGTTGATTGTGTCAGAGACCCCTCTGAGAATCTGAGGATGTTCTGGGCCTCTCTGCAGATTAAACTCATTTCCAAGTCCATCTGAAGCCCATCCACTGCCCTCAAGCTTGGATGCAGAGGGAGCCCAGGTGAAAAGCTCTTGCAGGAGGACTCTGGATTCTGGAACCCACTGTGGGATTAAGAGCATGATGACAATGAAAGGAAGCCCATGACTGACCCACCTGCTGGTCAGTTCACGTCACGCCTCTTAATCCGCATCAGAACTAGCAAGCATAGATGAATTCAGAGCTGGCCAGCCACCTTGCCAAGTAAGTGGCCCTGCCAACACAGTTAATAATTTATGCTCTGGTTCTTTTTCTTTTACCTTTTTTTTTTATGATGGGTTTCACTGTGGCATACAATCACACATATAAAAAAGCACAATTCAACTTAACTCTCTGACACCACCCAGCCTCCCCTCTTTCCTCACCCCGGCCCCTCTTCCTCTACCCTAACATTCTCAATGTTACTTTCATAGCATTCCTTTTATCCCCCCATTTTTTCTCTTCTAGCTTCCACATATGAGGGAAAACATGATACTTTTCTCTGAATCTGACTTATTTCGCTCAAAATGATGGTCTCCAATTCCATTCATTTTCCTGCAATTGACATAATTTCATTCTTCTTCACTGCTGAGTAAAATTCAGTTGTGTATATGTACCACATTTTCTTTATCCATTCATCTCTTGATGAACACCTAGGCTGAGTCCAAAACATGGCTATTATGAATTATGCAGTAACAAAAATAGTTATGCATGTATCTCTAAAGTGTGCTGACTTTCATTCTTTTGGATAAATACCAGTTAGTGGTATAGCTGGATCACATGGTAGTTCTATTTTTTATTTTTTCAGGAAATTCCATATTGATTTCCATACTATATATATACTTATATACTTTTTTAGTGTTGAATCTTTTGATTTCATTATACATTCTGAACATTAATACTCTGTCATAAAACTAGGGGGCAAAGACTCTCCCATTCTGTGAGTAATCTCACAGATGTGCAAAAGTTTTTAATTTGATACCATCCCATTTCTCTTTTATTCCTGGACTACAAGGCCTGAGTCGGGAAGTCTTTGCCTGTGTCTGTGTGTCGAAGTGTCTCCTCAACGTTTTCTTCTGACAATTGCAAGTTTCTGATCTTGTAATTAGGTCTTTGAACCATTTTGATAGGGTGAGAGATAGGGATTTAGTTTCATTCTTCTCCATAAGGATATTTAGTTTATCCATCACCACTTGTTAAAGAGGCTATCTGTTATAGTTTCGAGGAAAGCTGTTCCCCCAAACCTTGTGTGTGCAGTACAGGAAGGTTGAGGTGAAATGATTGGGCTAAAGAGTATTAAACCTATCCGTGAGTTAATCACCTCACAGGCATTAACTGATAATTGTAGCTGGTAGGGTGCAACTAGAGGATATGGGTCATGGGGCCAAGCCTTTAGGGTATATGTTTTGTACCTGGCATAGAGTCTCTCTCTCTGCTCCCTGGAACCAAGCCTTCCACCATGATGTTCTGCTTCCACTTAAGCCCCAAAGAACGGAACTGGCCTTCTATGAACTAAAACCTCTGAAATCATGAGCACCCAAATAAAATTTTCATTCTAAAATTGTTCTTGTTGGGTTCTTGGGTCACAGCAACAAAAAAGCTGACATAACCAGAAATTGGTACCGGAAGTAGGGTAATTGCTATGACTACCTGACCATGTGGTTCGGAGGCTTTCAGAGATTTTTGGAATTTGTGGGAGGAATTTTGACATGGTTAGCAGTGCAAGCTAGAAATTCTTTAAATTGTTGTAAGCAGCACTTAATGAGCAAGTCTGGTGGAATCTCAGAAGACCAGAATGCCTATATGACTATTCTAAGTAAAGACAGGGCTCAAGAGGTTTCAGGGGAAGAGGACTCTATTTGGAAATTGGACTAGAGGCCATTCGTGTTATGTTCTGGCTAAGAAGTTGTCTGCATTTTGCCCATGTCTTCAGACTTTCTATGAGGCTGATTTTAGAAGTGATGGTCTTCTTGATCTGGCAGAAAAAATTTCTAAGCAGCATAATATTCAGGCAGTGGCATGGGTATTCCTGGTGACTTTTAGCCAAGTTTACCATGCTATTGAGGAGCAGAAAGCAGAGCAGAGAGATTTGAAAAACAAACTTGAAAGGTGGTAGTAAAACTGGAGCTATAGAGGTTGCAGTTGCTAAGGATATTACCACCACTAAGGAAATGCTAAAGATTTTGCCTTGCAATAAGAAGAAAGAAGGCTTGCGGGCATTTCAGGAATTATCAAGATCACGCTCATCTCAGCTTCAAGAGAGTAAAAATTCCTTCGAGAGAGACCAGTGGGGCACCCTTCTTGCACAAGGGAGCCTAGGAAGGTTTTTCAATGGCTCAGCCACTCAGGCAATCAGAGGCTGCTGGTCCCTGGACGCTTGGCTACTGCTAAGATGGCAGCAGACCTTGGTGGTAACCACTTGGTGCTGGTTCTGCTGGATTGCAGGATGCTGGAGTAAGAGGTTCATGGAGGCTTCCACTGAAATTTCAAAAGAAGGCCTGGGAGGCCAAGCAAAGTGCCCCAGGATCGGAGTCCCTGCTGGCAGCTCCTGAGAGGATGATGCATGGAAATGTGATGAGGAAGCCAAAGTTGCTGTGGAGACCCCCGAGATTAAGTATGGTGGAATACCAGTGGAGGAAATCTATAGGAATTGAACACAGAGAAGCCAACAAAGAGGCCATGTGGACTGCAACCAGCAAGGACATAGGGGCGGAGCTACATGAGCCCTTTGCAGAGAACATGGTCCCATTTGCTCCAGATGCTGGATGGAACTACATGGCTTGTTTGCCCAGCCTGGATGTTGGACACTTTAAGTCCCATCCCTTCTTTCTACGCCTATGGATATGTTTGGTCTATGCATTTATATAATGGATACTTGTGAACTGTTTTGATTTTTACAGGAGCTCATGATGCAAGTTTGCATTGAGTCTCAGAAGAGACTTCGTACTTGGACTTTTGAGCAAACTGTTGAGACTATGGGGACTTGAAAATGAGCTAAATGCATTTTGCATTGTCAAATTGTCATGAGCTTTTGGGGGCCAGAGATGAAATGTTTTGGTTTGGATGAAAGGTGTCCCTCAAATCTCTTGTGTCGGCCAAAGATCTAGCCAAGAGCATCAAGAGAGAACCTACAGAATGGGAGAAAACTTTTGCCTGCTACACCTCGGACAGAGGGCTAATATCCAGAATATACAGGGAACTAAAAAAACTAAAGTCAAAACTCACAAATAATCCAATTGATAAATGGGCTAAAGAACTCAAAAGGAACTTCTCTCC
>PVKS010016886.1:0-43095 GCA_004027875.1 Aplodontia rufa
CTTGGTTTTCTGGGTTACGCTGATTTCACTCAGCATAATTTCTTCCATAGCCATCCATTTACCTTCAAAGGCTGCAATATCATTGTTTCTAATTGCTGAGTAAAAGTCCATGATATATATGTACCACAGTTTTTGTATCCATTCATCCAGTGAGGGACATCTGGGTTGTTTCCATAATTTAGCTATTATAAATTGAGCTGCTATGAACATAGATATTGCTTGTGTATCACTGTAATATGCTGATTCTATATCCCCTGGAAAAATACCCAGGAGAGGAATAGCAGGATCATATGGTGGGCTCATCCCTAGTTTTTTGAGAATTTGCCACACCACTTTCCAGAGGGGCTGTACCAGTCTGCAGTTCCACCAACAGAGTGCTAGTGTGCCTCTCTCCACAACCCCTCCAGCAACTATTGTTGATTATTTTCTTCATTTTTGCCATTCTGACTGTTGTGAGGTGATATCTTAATGTAGTTTTCATTTGCTTTTCTCTGATTAGTAGTGATTTAGAGCACTTTCTCATGTATTCATTGGCTTGATCAATGTCCTCTGTTGAGAAGTTTCTATTTATCTCTTTGGCCCATATATTGATTGGGTTGTTTGTGTTTTTGTAGTTGAGATTTTTGAGGATTTTGTATATTCTGGATATGAGGCCCCTGTCAGAGGAATCACAGCCCAAGATTCTCTCAATTTTTGTAGGAAACCTCTTTCTTGACTCTTTTGATTATTTCTTTGGCAGTGCAAAAGCTTTTTAGCTTTATGGCATCCTAATCACTGATTTTTGACTTTATTTCCTTCACTTTAGGAAACATGTTGAGAAAGTTTTTGCCTACTCCCAAATGCTGAAGTGTTGGACCTAATGTGTCTTCCATCAGCTGCAAGGTAGCTGGTTTAATTCCTAGCTCCTTGTTCCATTTTGATTTGATTCTCATGCAAGGAGAAAGATATAGGTCTAATTTCAGCTTCTGCAAGTGGCTGTCCAGTTTGTCCAGCACTATTTGTTGAATAGGCTGCCTCTCCTCCATGTAATATTTTGTCCCCCTTTGTCAAAAATCAGATGTTTAAAGATTTGAGGGTTTGTTTCTGGGTTTTCTATTCTATTCCATTGGTCTTCTTTCCTATCATGATACCAGTATCATGCTGTCAAGGACAACCACCATGTGATCATCTCAATGGATGCGGAAAAAGCCTTTGGTAAAATCTATCACATTTTCATGCCCATACTCTAGAGAAGATAGGGATCAAAGAATCATTTCTGACCTTTGTAAAGACTTTATATGCTAAACCCTCAGCTAGTATAATACTGAATGGAGAAAAGTTGAAAGCATTTCCTTTAAAATTGGGAACAAGACAAGGTTGTCTGCTCTCACCATTTTTATTCAATATTGTGCTTGAGACCCCAGCTGCAGCAATTAGGCAAGAGAAAGAAATCAAAGGGATAAAAATAGGAAGAGAAGAAGTCAAACTCTCCTTTTCTGCTGATGACATGATCCTGTATCTGGAAGATCCAAAAAACTCCATCAGTAAACTGCTTGAACTTATAAACAGATTCAGCAAAGTGGCAGGCTGCAAGATCAATACCCATAAATCAATAGCTTTCCTATACACTAATAATAACAGGACTGATGAAGAAATCAGGAAATCAGTCTTATTCACAATATCTTCAAAAAGAATATAATACTTGGGAATTAACCTTACAAGGGAAATCAAAGATCTCTACAATGGAAATTATCAGTCATTGATGAATGAAATCCAAGATAACCTAAGAAGATGGAAGGATGACGCATGCTCTTGATTAATATAATAAATATGGCCATTCTACCAAAAGCTTTATATAGATTTAATGCTATCCCTATTAAGATACCTATGTTGTTATTTACAGACATAGAAAAAGCAATTCTCAAATTCATTTGGAACAATAAGAAACCTAGAATTGTCAAAACATTACTAAGCAAGAAAGATAAAAAATGTTGCTCAGGGAACCACCAATAGGAATCCTGGCCAGAGTACCCCCTGCTCAGGACCAACTGGAGAGGCTCCCAGCCTGGAGCAGTCCCCACCTACCTGATGCCCCACATGCTTGCCCACCAGCAGGTGCTCAGGACAACACCAGTATGGCTGCCATCTGGAACAGCCCCCGCTCAGGACTAACTGAAGGAGGTTCCCGTGACAACCCAGGTTCAGATCTACAAACTCAAACCTGGAACCAAAAGGTGGAGCCAAACGAGGACTGAGGCAGAAGTACATTTGGAAGAAGATGATCATCAAAGAGGTGGTGGCTGATCCAAACCTTTGACTTACAAGAAAAATCCACACGGAGAACTGCCTACCTTCCCCACAGCAAATCTAAATTCAGAGATCCAGAAGAAGCTCTTCAAAAATGAAGAATCAAACTAGGAGAGGTTCAACTCAAACTCACAACTCCCCTGAAAAGGATGTTATGGATAGGGACTGCAAAGAAAACCTTGAACATATCATCAATGATCTAATTACTAAAAGGAACAATGAGCTAAAAGAATATATAATGAAGGGACTAAGTGAGAAAACTGAAGCAATGAAAAACTCTATTATCAAAGAAATAGACATATTCAAAAAGGAAGTAACAGAGCTAAAATCTGCAGTCAATGACATGAGAGGAACCAAGAAAGAATTTAATAAAAGACTAACTATAGACAACAGAACCTCAACTCTGGAAGAAAGAACTTCTGACAATGAGGCTAGGCTGAGCAAGCTTGAGGGCCCATGTAGCAAAAAGGAAAAAAAAAAAAAAACCTCACATACCATAAACAGAATTTTAAAGAAGTCTGGGATGAAATGAGAACAAACAATGTAAGAGCAATCAGGATACAGGAAAAAAATCAAAACACAAATAACGGGGATAAGGAAAATTCTGAATGAAATTGTTAAAAAATTTTGCCCACATAAAAATAGAGTCAGATATGCTCATCCAGGAAGCTTATAGGATATCCAATAGGCCTAATCAAATGAGAAGCTCACCAAGACACATCATATTCAAAATATACAACAGAGAAATCAAGGTAAGAATATTGAAAGCAGCAAAGGAGATATGCCAAATCACATTCAGAGGCAAACCTATAAGAATCACATCTTACTTTTCAGCTCAGGCTCTGGAAGTGAGACTATCATGCAAGCAGATCTTTCAATGCCTGAAAGAACACAACACACAGCCAAGAATACTATACCCAGCAAAACTCAGCTTCAAATTTGAGGGGCAAATAAGAACTTTTCATGATAAGAACAAACTTGCAGCATTTGTGAACAGAAAGCCAGCATTACAAAGAATCCTCAAAGATAAACTCCAGATAGAAGAACAATCAAACATTTCTCAATACTTACAGAGGAAGTTCAATAAATGTACATGCTACCAATAGAAAACTAAGATAGCACAGAACTTATTAATAAAACACAATGACTATGAACCACAAACACATAACTATTCTAACACTAGATGTGAAAGATCCCAACACACCAATCAAAAGACACAGAATAGAAGAATGCATCAAGAAACTAAATCCAACTGTATGCTGCTTATGGTAAACCCACCTTATAGCCAATGACACCTACAAATTAAGGGTGAAAGGATAGAAAAAAAATCTACCAGGCATACCGCCAAAGAAAGCTAGCTGGAGTTGCAATTCCTATATCCAACAAAGTGGATTTCAACCATAAATTAATCAGAAGAGATAAAGAGGGCCACTGCATCCTAGTAAAGGGAACAATATGCAAAAGGAAGATATAACGATATTAAATATATATGTTCCAAGCACCAAAGTCCTCAAGTATGTGAAAAAAATTATTCCAAGACATAGAACCACTTGTGGACCTCAAAACAACAGTATTGAGAGGTTTTAACTTTAACACAGTTCTATCATCAATAGGCAGATCATTTTAAAGCAAAAACAAAAAAAAATCATTAAAGAGATCTCCACTATAAACAACACCAAAAATCAAATACACTTATCACACATCTACAGAATATTCTACCCCAAATTTGCAGAGTATACTATCTTCTCAGCAGCACAAGGATCCTTCTCCAAAATAGATCATATACTAGATAACAAAGGAAATTTCAGCAAGGATAAAAATTTAGATATTATTCCACGTATCCTATCAGACCTTGATGCTGTTACCCTAATAATTAATAGCAAAAACCATTGCAGAATACACACATATAAATGGAGATTGAATAATACCCTATTAAATGAAGAATGGATCCACAAAAACATGACAATAGGAATAAGGAATTCTTTGAAGAGAATGAGAAGAAAGACACAAAATATTGAAACCTCTAGAATAGTATGAAAGCATTCTGAAGGGGATAATTTATGGCACTGAGGGTCCACATTAAGAATCAGGAGAGATCCCTAACAAATAAGGTTATACTCTAACTCAAATCTCTACAAAAGGAAGAATAGTCTAATCCCAAAGCCAGCAGAAGACAGGAAATGATTAAGATCAAAGCTGAAATCAATGAAATTGAGAACAACAACAACAAAAAACAATAAAAAATCAACAAAATAAGAGCTGGTTCTTTGAAAAAAATAAATAAAATTGACAGACCTCTAGCTAATCTAACTAAAATAAGGAGAGAATCAAAGCAAATCAACAAAATCACCAAGGAAAATGGGGTGATCACCACTGACCCCGTTAAAATCTAACAGATTATCATAATATATTTTAAACAAACATATTCCTCTAAATCAGATAATCTGGATGATGGAAAAATTTCTAGACACATACAACATTCCCAAATTGACATAGGATGAGATTGAAATCCTAGACAACCGAAAAGCAGGCTTTCAAATCCATACAGCAGTTAAAAATCTTCCAAAGAACAAAGTCCAGGAAATACATAACAGCAATTAAAAGTCTTCCGAAGAAGAAAAGCCCAGGACCTGATGGATTCCCCACTGAGCTTTTCCACACTTTTGAAGAAGAGCTAACACCTTTCCTTATTAAGCTATTCCAAGAAATTTTTATGAAGCAACCATAACTCTGATACCAAAACCCAACAAAGACACATCAAATAAAGAAAACTACAGATCAATATCCCTTGTGAATAATGATGCAAAAATTCTTAATAAGGTTCTTGCAAACTGCATTCAAAAACACATCAAGAATATGTTTGGTAAAGTAGCAGGCTACAAGATCAACACCCATAAATCAAAAACTTTCCTCTATGCCAACAATATTAAGGCAGAAGAAGAAATTATGAAATCTGTCCTATTAACCATATCCTCTGAAAGAATAAAATACTTAGGAATTAATCTAACAAGAGAGGTAAAAGACTTCTAGAAGGAAATTTATCAAACACTGAAACCAGAAATTGCAGTAGACCTGAGAAGATGGAAAGATGATCCATACTCTCAGTTAAGCAGAATTAATATAGTTAAAATGGCCTTCTGCCAAAAGCACTAAACAGATTCAATGCAATACCCATCAAGATTGCAATGTCATTCTTTCCAGATATATGAAATCAATTCTGAAATTAATATGGAACAACAAAAAACCCAAAATAGCTAATATATTACTAAGAAAGACAAAAAAGGTTGTTTTGCAATATCATATCTAAAATTATACTGTAGAGCTGTAGTATTAAAAACAGGAAGGTATGGCTGGAGCGGTAGCTCAGCAGTTATAGTGCTTGCCTTGATTGCATGAGTACATGAGTTCAAACCACAGCACCATGTACACAATGAAGTCTTGGAGCAACAAGTCACATGAAAAACTAAATAAAATTGTTTCTCGGTTTCTCTCTCTCTCTCTCTTGCTGTTCCTTTCTCTTAAAAAAAAAAAAACAGAAAGGTATTGGTATAAAAATAGGAATGAATCTGGGGGAAAATGCAAAAGGTAAAATTCAAGGTGGATATCCATGATCTGGTTTTTCCCCTCAATAACAAAGTTTATATCCACTGATTGATAATGTTTTGATAATGTTTCTCCCTCAACTGTATTTCTATATTCTAATAAAAAAAAATTGACAAAAAAAATAGGAATGAAGACCAATGGAATAGAATAGCAGACAGACAAACCCACAAATCTTTAAACATGTGATCTTTGACAAAGGATGTGAAAATAAAACAGGGAAGAGAGACAGCCTATTCAACAAATGGTGCTGGACAAACTGGAAAATCATTTGCAGAAAATTGAAATTAGATGCTTATCACTCATCTTTCACAAAATAGAATTTAAATGGATCAAGGAATTACAAATTAAAGCAGTTACCATATAACTGCTAGAAGAAAAATTAGGACCAACACTCCAGCATATGGGAGTTGGCAACGACTTCCTCAACAAGACTCCCAAAGTGAAAACATTACAGTCAAAAATCAATGAGTGGGATGCCATTAAACTAAAAAGTTTCGGGACAGCTAAGGAAATAGTCAAAACAGTCAAGAGACAACCTGCAAGAATGGAAGAGAATCACGGCCCGTGATCCCTCTGACAGGGGACTAATATGCAAAATTTACAAAGAACTCAAAACACTCAATAACAAAAACACAAGCAATCCAAACAATAAATAGGCCAGAGAGCTAAACAGAAACTTTTCAACAGAGGAAATTGAACAAGCCAATGAATACATAGGAAAGTGTTCTAAATCATTGTTAATCAGATAAATGCAAATCAGGATTTCACCTCACACTAGTTAGACTGGCAAAGATGAAGAATACAAATAACAAATGCTGGAAAGGTTCTAGGAATTTAGGAACACTAGCATACTGTAGGTGGAACTGCAGACTGGTATAGCCATTCTGGAAAGCAGTGTGGAGATGCCTCAAAAAATTATAGTTGGATCCACCATCTGACCCAGCTATCCCTCTTTTGGGTATTTTCCCAGAGGTGTTAGAATAAGCACATTACAGTGACACAGCAAAATCTAAGTTCACAGCAGCTCAATTTACAATAGCTAAATTATGCTACCAACCCAGATGCCCCTCACTAGATGAATGGATCCAAAAGCTCTGGTGTATGTATACAGTGGAGTTTTTTACTCAGCTATTAGAAACAATGATGTTTCAGCCATTGAAGGTAAATATATGGCAATAGAAGAAATCGTACTGAGTGAAGTTAGACAAACCCAGAGAGTCAAGGGTAGAGAATTTTCTCTCATTTGTGGAGGTTGGAGCTTAACCAAGGCTTGGGGGAAAGGTAAATAAATTCATGGATTAGAACCATACAACAAAAGTGCAATATGTTAATATTTATGAAATACAATTCCAAGATACTGCATAAAATATTTGAGCAAGCTATACAGCATGCCTTTACAAAAACATAAATGTTTAATCCTATTGTCAAATATATAGAATAACAAGGGATGATAGGAAGGCAGGAGAAGAACTGTTGGGACTGAGATAAAGCAAGGTACATTCCAAGCATTTATAAGTATGTCACTGTATAAAAGATAGTCATGCATATAAAAAATGTTCTTCAGCTGTGCAGATCTTTTTAGTTTAATGCCATCTCACTCATTTATTGGTGGGACCTCAAGCTTGTACAGCCACTCTGGAAAGCAGTGTGGAGGCTCCTCAAAATCTAGGACTGGAACGACCTTATGACCCAGTTATCCAACTTCTGGGTATTTTCCCAAAAGAGCCAGAATCTGCATACTACTGAGGCACAGCTATATCAGTGTTTATAGCACCTCAATTTACTATAGCTAAACTTTGGGACCAACCCAAATGACTCTCACTGGACGAGTGGATTAAAAAACTGTGGTACATATATACAATGGAATTCTACTCTGCTATTAGAGAGAATGATATCATGGCATTTGCAGCCAAATGGATGTAAATGGAAAAAAGTATTCTGAGTGAAATATCCCAAACCCAGAGACTAAAAGGTCAATTGTTTTCTTTTGTATGTGGAAGCTAGAACACAGTCTGAGACAGATTGAAAGTTGGCTAAGCTTAAATAAGAACCTGAACATAACTGAATTTTTACATGAGCAGAAGGAATCATGGCTTTGACACTGGGGAGTGAGGGGAGGGGGCAGGAAGAGGAGGGAGGGATTAGTGTGGATATCAACATAGCTGGAGGGAGGGAGTAGGGGGATTATCAATGCAGTTGGAAACCCTGGACCTCCATGGAGGTAAAGTAGGGGAAACATGGGAATGGAGAAAAGTCAAAGCTGGGAGACCATGAACTGGCATCCATCTTGGCTTGCTCTGTCAATATCCATGTTTCATGAATGTATAAAAACAATTCCCTCCAATATGTGAGACTGTGTTGAACGAATAAATACATAAATAAATAAATGTTCTTCATTGGTATAAGAATTATGTCACTGAACCTTGGGTTATTAGGAAAAATATAGGACCCAGAAGAAAGGCAAGGGATGAGGGGATGGGAGGAGGGAGGTAGAGGGGTGCAGGAGCAGGTAGATATTGACCAAATTGTATGGCTGTATTGTGTGCATCTAGGAGTATGTAACAACAAATCCCATCATTATGTACAACTATAATTCACTAATAAAACAATACATTAAAAAAATAAAATGGGATAAGATAACTGATGGTGGTAAAGAAAGTATTTGCTTACACAACCCCGGCCCTCCATTTCACTGTCTGGTAGTTGAGCTTCAGAGAAATGATCTGGTTAACAGATACTCAGAAGAACTGAGATTGCAAAACAGTAACACTATATGATCTTCAGTGCTTAAGCAAGATAGATAGATTAACAGATAAGACTTTGATCTTATCATAAAATTTTGAACAATACAATAAGTCAATATTTAGGCACCAGGAAAATTTTTTCACAATTTGTGAAGTAGGAGGCGATAAGTTATAGCTTTGTTTTGTCATATTTACAAACACTTTCCATGGTCTTGTGTTTGAAAGAATTAGGGATGGGATTAAATAAAATGATGGTTAACAAAGTGAAACAGTTAATGACTTCTTTAGAAAGGATGAGAATCTAATAGATTGAAGTCATCTTCCTAGAGGGGAAAAAACTCTGTAATGATGATTATTATACTCAGACCTTTGCTGCAAATCAGGCTCAGCTGCTCTGGCTTTGTTTTCACATGATATTTTATTGTACAATGAAATAAAATTTAATTTGCATATTTTCCTTATACTAATTTGTAGCAGTGTATACTCTTTTTCTGTTTCTCTTTTCAAGCATTCATATTTACTCAATAGCAAAAGTCATTAGAAAACTCAAATTCACAACTTCAAAGACTAAGAAATAAAGGTTATATATTAATTCCAAGAGAGGCAAACTGATTCTAAGGTCCTTATTATCCAGATGAAACAGGAAACACATTATTCTTGATGACAAATGAACAGTGTTGGAGGAATTTATTCTACATGATGCTTTGGGGATGTTTCCACAGAATTACACAAAATAAAAATTTTACCCCTTCTTATTCACAAAAATCATTACTTAACCAAATGAGAATTTTAAACTTGTAATGTAGGTTTAACCTTTAATTTCCATTTGCCTTCTTTCTCCCAGTCATGTCTTTAAATTTTTTTTCAAAGCATGTGACTTAGTTCTAAAATATCTAAAGCCCTTTGTAGTCATTGTACAGATTTCAATATCATAAATCCTGAGCAATATTTGTGAAATGCAGAAAACAAAAGGCCCATCCAAGAAGGCACAGCTGAATGAGCCAAGGAAACTTCCATATCATGCATCATTTCACAATTTAAGGTCAGAAGACTTTATGTCTCTAGTAGAGAGAAAACATGCTGAAGAATGAAAGGAACAGGACACATTTCCAATCCTTGCAAAATTGCCATGGTGTCAGCTGAGTGTTAACTCTATGTCCTTGGTGAATTTTCCACCCTTCTCTAGAGTGTGCTTGGGGAAAGAAGATTTGATTAAGAAAGAGTTGAGGGCATTGGTTCCACTCAGAAAACACCAAAGAGGCAATTTGGAATAAACTATTCAATTCTTGTATTGGCTAACCTAATCAAAACAAATGAAAGAGTCAAAAAAGATGGCATGTATTTTTCTGACTAGGAATGGGTATCAACAGACACTTAATCATCAAAAGACCTGGTCCATCAGCTCCCAAAGGCCCGCAGCTTGTATTTATTTTTCTTTTCGTCCTTTGTCTAAGAGAAATACCTCCACCTAAGAGGTGAAAGTGATAAGTATTCTATGGTCAGACATTCACTATACATAGCATTTCCTAGACTCTTTGCATTTTAACAGGTGGAAATAAGAGTATAACTATAAATGCCCTCTACTCTTTCTAGTCAGTTTCTCAGAGCTTCATCCTGGCACCACTAAATGAGCTGAAACAAAAAATCAAATGAATCATCTGACTGCATTTTAAACACACGGTGCTATGCTAAGTGGAAACTGTTTAGATTAAACTGATCTCCCAAAGTTATCTTCAAGGAATGCATAAATCTATTTTCCTCCTATGCTTGAAATTGATTAATGTTGAAATCTAGTCATTCATCTTCAAGACTGAGTATATTTAGAAACTGAAAGCTTTTTCAGTTAAGATTCAGAACTTAATGGGGGGTGTTTTCTGCTCTAAGGGTGTATCCAATTTTCTTGGCTATAGCTTTATCATCATAAAAACTGTCTGCACTTGAGTGGATAATGTACAAAAAAAGTCAGCAGCTTGGGTAGATTTTACCTTTAGGAGCTGGCAAAATACGAACAATAGAAATTGTGAATGCAAATAAATAACTATGGCAATTCAAAAAACACACTATGTGTATGTGAGTCATTTTAAATTGAATCTTGAGACTTTACATTACTATCATTCACAGACTTTCCCCCAAGCTTTTCATATTTTCTAACATTTCAGCTCTTGGCACATTCTTCCACTATGTAAACCAGGCTAGAATTTTGAGAATAGTTCTAGATTCTTGCTTCCTTCTCACCTCCTTATATTCACTCATTGACCAGTTTCCTGTTCATTCCATTGCCTATAAATCTTTTCAACCAATCTTCTTAACTTGCATTTCCATTGACTTAGCCTTTGCCCTTATCATTTCTCATTTGCATAGTTATTTAATAAGAAATACATATTTATAACAGATTTATACTGATAATGTTTATAAGTAGTATGATATATTGGTTATTTCCAAATGGTTAGCATGTAGTTATTAAATAATAATGATTGAACAGATAATATTAAGTAATTAAAGAAATCTCCATTATACTTGAATTGCAACTGGTTCTAAATACTCTATTTATATGCCTATTTAGTTCTAAATTCAGAAATTATAATTAATTTCAATAAAATTAAAGTAATTCCTTCCTTTAAAAAGTGCTTCTAATATAAAATTATGTCCATTGTAATTTGTAATGAAATATAACCCCAACTCATAAACCTACTTAATCTTGTTCATCTGTAATCCTCTTCTAGTAAGAATTCCTCTCTTTAATTGGGAAAACTGAAGCTGTAATTGTATAATTTTCTAATTTTTAATTGAGAATGAAAGCTTTCAAAGATATAGGTGCTGTGAGTCCTAGGTACCACCAAATCGTTTTAAATGATCTCCATGAAAGTGGGGAAGGGATGCTTTGCTCATGCTATTCTTTGTGTTTGCACAATTGAATTTTCTTAGACAAGGTTTTTTGTTTCCAAATTTCAAAGACATAAAACAAATTCCTACATTTCTAAAATTTACAAATCAGCAAAATTTTTAATAGAATGATACCAGACAGCATGGTTCAAAATAACTAAATTTTTCAAATATGAGCATTACAAAGAAAAATCTTTATTACCAACAATTCATAAAATATGTTTTGATGAAAAAATGTAATGTAATGGGGGCTGGAGCAGTGCCTCAGTGGCTATGCCACCTGCCTGGCATGCTCGAGGATGTAGGTTCAAACCCCAGCATCCCACATACACAACAAAGTGTCAGAGCAATGAAAGCCATATGATAAACTAAATAAAATTGATTCTTTCTCTCTCTCTTTCTCTTACTGTCCCTCTCTCTTTAAGAAAAAAAAAGTATGAGCTGCACTAAATTTAACCTTATGCAAAGTAGCTATATTTCAAATAGATTAGTAAGAATTTTATGCAGAGCTGACCCTAAAGACTGATGTCTGCTTACCACACCTCTACAGAAGGGAACAGGCACAGATTGCTCCTTTTAGTAAATGATGACTTAGGTATAAATCAATTACAAGATGACAGAAAGGAAAGAAGGTCCAAAAGCAGAAATCATGTTCCTGGGTTTATTAATGGTGGTATTTTGTTAACTGTCAGGAAAATCTCTTCTGATTAATGGGGTTCAAAGAAAGATATATCAATAAACAAATTAATAATGTAAGGTTAACATTTATAAAAACCCAATCTGCTTTGAATAATTCCATAATCAGCACTCTTCCTGTTAGTTTATCAGGTGTTTTCTTCCAGTTCATTGTTTCTCCCTGACCTTTTGGGAATGTTGTTTCCCATTTGCCCTGTAGCTTGTGTAAAACCCTATCTCTCCAGGTAGCACTTAACTTACCTTCCTTTTCTTAAAGATGAGATCAAAGCTATTTCACTTGTCTTAACAGTGAGACACCCAAACCACCAGCATTATAATTTAAGACTCAAGTAGTGTAGTAATTTAGAAATAACAACTTATTTAAACTGTGCAATTCAATCTTATTTGCAATTCAAATCATTTGCAATGGTGAAGATAGAGTCTTCTGAATGTTATATACTATGTCTATGACACTACAGAATAAAGTTTATAATGTTAATATATATGACAACTACTAGCATCTAGTTAAATAAAAATACAACCTATTTAAGCTATCCTACATACATATATATTATTAAAATCTATTAACACATACAACTAAGACAGCATAGAACTCACTAATGAAACATGGTGACTATGAGCCATAACCACATAACTACCTAACACTAAGTGTGAATGGTCTCAATGAACCAATCAAAAGACACAGATTAGCAGATTGGATCAAAAAACACAGATTGAGGGTGAAAGGATGGGAAAAAATAAATACCTGAAATTTGACAAAGAGGGTCAAAATATAAAATGAATGAAGGACAGCCTATTCATCAAATGTTGCTGGACAAACTGAACAGCCACGTGTAGAAAGTGGAAACTTAGATCCTCATCTTTCACCTTACACAAAATCCAAATTGAAATGGATCAAAGAACTAGGAATTAAACCAGCTACCATACAAATTCAAGAAGAAAAATTACAAGCAACACTCCAGCATAAGGAATTAGGCAATGACTTTCTCAACAAGACTCAATTGAATGAATTAAAGTAAAGAGTCAACGAGTGGGATGCCATTAAAGTAAATAGCTTTTGCTCAGACAAAAAACTGGCCAAAACTGTCACGAGAAAACACAGAATGGGAAATAATCTTGGCCTGTGATTCCTCAGACAGGGGACAAATATCAAAAATTTACAAAGAACTCAAAACAATAACAAAACCACAAGCAATCCAATCAATAAATAGGCCAGAGAGCTAAACAGAAACTTCTCAACAGAGGAAATCGAACAAGCCAATGAATACCTGAGAAAGTGTCCTAAATCACTAGGAATCAGAGAAATGCAAATCAAACCTACATAAATATTTCACCTTACTCAAGTCAGACTGGCAAAGTTGCAGAATATGAACAATAACAGATGCTGAAGGGGTTCTGGAGAGATAGGAACACTAGCACACTGCTCCTGGAACTGCATACTGGTCCAGCCACTCTGGAAAGCAGTGTGGAGATGCCTCAAAAATTTAAGGATAGATCTACCATATGACCCAGCTATCCCTCTTCTGGGTGTTTTCCCAGAAGAGCTAAAATCAGCTCATTATAGTGATGCAGAAAAATCAATATTTATAAGAGTTCAACTCACAATAGCCAAATTATGGGATCAATTTAGATGCCTCTCACTGGATAAAATGGATCCAAAAGCTGTGGTATAGATATACAGTGGAGTTCTACTCAGCTATTAGAAATAATGATATTACAGCATTTGAAGGTAAATGGATGGCAATGGAAGAAATCATACTTAGCGAAGTTAGCCAAACCCAGAGACTCAAAGGTCAAATATTTTCCCTCATTTGTGGAGGTGAGAGCAAAACCCAGACTTGGGTGAAAGGTCAACTTCATGTACTAGACTCACCAAAGTTAAATCAACATATAATCTAGGGGATACATAGATATGTAGGGGACTGGGGAGAGGGAAGGAGAATAGGGAGGAACCTAGGGGGTGAAACAACAATGAGCTTACTCTTCACTCCCCCAAGAAGCCAAATGATAATTATGCAATCATTTAATTATAGAAAATGCACAATCTCTCTCTCTAAAAGGAGGAAACAGAAGAATCAAGAGAACGTGTTGTGGGTGATGTGGTGGTGATTCTGAATTAGGACCAGGGGCATATTATGTTGTTATGACGTCTGCATTATGATTGTACAACAACACAACTCCTCAATTAGTTTTTTAAAAAACATGCATACACTAGTTTTAATATGTTCTATTTACATGTGTGTATGTATGGCATCTTTATTGTTTACATTTACATGTATGTGTGTATATATGTACATATATCTACTGTGTGTCATAGCACTTTGTATTGACTTAACACTAACATGTTTCTGACATGTTCACTATTTTTCACTCTGAGATAAGCATTAGCAGAAAGTAAAGAAAATAAAGGGGTATTTAATTAAAATCACATTGACTGTGCCATTCACTTAGTAGTTATTTACTGTGCTACCAGTAGACTTTGCCTGTTAACTTTAACTTTGTTCTGCTCCTGAATGTACACAAGTTTTCATACCTGAAATGTTGCATCCAGATCTAGGTCTAAAGGAAAACAATTGCAAGCTTTGAAATCATAGAAAAGCTTAAAAGTCTGAATCCATTATCTAAGATGAATGAATCTTAGGTTTCTCAAACTTGACTGGCAATATAATGTGTTCTCTACATGTCTACTTTGCAACATGAATTAGATCAGATGTATAATAACATTACAGAATGTTTATTTCCACATTGATTATGTACTGGAAACTTTTAAACCCTTGTTTAAAGATGCCTCTGATTTACTGGGAAAAGCAAAATCTTTCTTTTTTCCAAATTGACAAATATTTTATTTATTTCTTGGTGCATAATAATTGCACAGAACACTAGGTTTCATTGTGGTGTATCCATATACGCACATAACACAATTGATCAAATTCATTACCCAGTAACTTCACTTATGCCCCTCTCCACCCAACTCTTCCTTATCCCCTATTTTACCATTCTGGTCTTCCTTCTACTTTTATGAAATTTCCCCCTCTCTCTCTCCATTTTTTCTCACTAGATTATATAATTGAGAGAAATATATTCACTCCATTCTCTGGGTCTGTCTTATTTTGCCTAACATAACGTTCTCTGGAATTATCCATTCTTTTGAACATGGAAATTTTGTTCTTTATAACTGAATAAAACTCCATTGTGTGCAAGAGGCAAGTTTTCTTTATCAAGTCATCTCTTGACAGCTAGGCTTGTTCCACAATTTAGCTATTGTGAATTGTGCTACTATAAACTGACTAACTTTTTTAGATAAACACTGAGGAGTAGAACTGCTGAATTTTACAGTGATTCCATTTCTAGTCTTTTCAGGAATCTTCATACTCTTTTCCACATTGGTTTTACTTATCAACATTCTCAGCAAAAGTGTGTAAAAGTTCACTTTTCCCTACATCCTCAACCATATTTCTTATGATTTATATTGGTATTTGTGACAACTGCCATTCTGGAGTGAGTTGAAATCTCAGTGCAGTTTTGATTTGCATTTCCTTGATGGCTAAAGATGTTGAACATTGGGCTAGAGCAGTGTCTCTGTAGTTACAGCACTTGTCTGGCCTGTAGGAGGATGCGAGTCAAAACCTAGCACCACATGTATAAGGAGTGCTGGAGTAAAGCAGGCCAAATGAAAAACTAAATAAAATTGATTCTATTTTTCTCTCCCTCACTGTCACTCTCTCTTTAAAAAAAAAGATATTGAACATTTTTTAAGGATTTGTTGGCCATTTGTACGTCTTGTTTTGAGAAGTGTCTGTTTAGTCCATTTGCCAATTATCAATTCAGTTATTACATTTTCTGATAATTTTTTTAATTCTTTATATATTCTGGATATTAATTCCTTATCAGAAACATACCTGACAATGATTTTCTTCCATTCTGTAGGCTCTCTCTTTTCTCTTGCTATGCAGAAACTTTTTAATTTGATGGCATCCCATTTACTGATTCTTTATTTTTTCCCTTTTTTTTAAGGGGGACAGTTGAGAGAGAGAGAAAGAAAGAGAGAATCAAATAATCAATTTTATTTAATTTTTCATGTGGCTTTCATACACACTTAGCTGTTATATTGTGCTGGGGTTTGAATCCACATCCTTGCATATGCCAGGCAAGTCCCATAACCTCTGAGCCTCAGTTCCAGCCTCCCATTTACTGATTCTTGGTATTATGTTCTGAGATACAGAAGTCCTATAGAGAAAGTCAGTGCCTGCGTCTATATTTTGGAATGTTTTCATATGTTATTTTCCATCAGTTAGTTTCTCGCCTAATTCTTAGGTCTTTCATTCACTTTAATTTTACTTTTGTTCAGGGTGTGTTAGTCAATATTGTGCCATTGTGACCAAAATACTTGACAAAAAACAACTTAGAGGAAGAAAAATTTATTTTGGCTCACAGTTTCAGAGGGTCAGTTTGTGGTGAATCAGCAGCTCATTGCTCTGAGTCCAAGATGTGGCAGAACATCATAAGGGAAGGGCATGATGGAAGCAAGCTGCGCAGCCTCAGGGAAGATGTTCCTTTTCAGGGCACACCCCCAGTGATCCACTTCCTCCAGCCATGCCTCAGTTACCAGTTTATTTCATTCAAACTCTAGACGGACTGACTAGGTTACAGTTCTCACAATCCAATCAATTCACCTCTGAATGTTCCTGCCTGCATTAACATGGGAGGATCTCGGGTGCACCTCGTATTCAAATCGTAAAAGTGATAGAGAGGAATTTTGTTCATTATTCTACACGTGGAAATCCAGTTTCCCTAGCACCATTTGTTTCAAAGGCTATCGTTTCTGTGTTTTTGGCACCTTTGTCAAAAATCAGATGACTGTGTTTCTGTAGGTTTTTCTCTGTGTCTTCTATTCTATTCCATTGGTCTATATGTTTGTTTTTATGCTGGTACAATGTTGATTTTGCTACTACAGCTCTGTAGTATATTTTGAAATCAGGTATTGTGATGCTACCAGCACTGTTCTCTTTGCTGGCTATTCTGGGTCTTCTTGAGGATTAAACATCATGCATAACTCATCACAATTTGAATATTATGTAACACAAAAATTTAATATCAATATAAATAACTGGATCATTAAAATAAACTCATTTATTCTACATCATTCTGAGCAGTGTCTGAGTAATGGCAGAAACAGAGTACAAGTAATGCCAGGCAGGCATGCTGTAGGATGACATTAGATTGGTGAATATGTCAGTCCGAAGTATGGACACCTTAGCCTCAAAGGCTAACAAAAACCTATTTCAGACATTATTCTCTCTCTAGGAACAGATTTTCGTTAACCAAACTCAGGAGGTTTGATTTTAAATATAGAATGCCAACTTTCCCCATTGAGAAGGAGGGCTATTCCTACTCAGAAGAAAGATACCAGGATCTTATAAACATTTATTGATTGCCCCTGTAGATGACATCAAAGAATGTCAAGTTAGAACCTGGATTTCAGTATTTTAGAATAATATGAAAGCTTTCATTTTTGTCAGAGATACTGGACACGTGAGACTTTATAGTCAATAGGTTATCTCTTCATAAGCAAGCATCATGGAAAACTAAGTCATGACTGAAACATTTTCTGATGTATATGGGACCAGATGAGGAAAGTGGGTGCTACCCTAATGCCATTAAACCTTTAACTATACAAGAAAATCTTGTTTTTCATCTTTTTTATTTTCTTAACTACTACCACTTTCTGAACCAGACACATGTATTCTTGAGTAATGTGTTCTTGCTCAGGCCAATGGTGGTAACCATTAGCATTTGCTTCTTCTTATGGGTCTCTGATGGACCAACCTCCCTGTGGCCTATTTTTTTATCTTCATAAACATAGGTTAACAACCTTAACTAGGGGCTGGAGTGGTGGCTCAGCGGTTACTGCGCTTGCCCGGCATGTGCAAGTTCACAGGTTGAAACCCCAGCACCCACGTATACAACTAAATGTCAGAGCAATGAAAGCCATGTGAAAAACTAAAAAAAAAAAAAAAAAAAAAATTGATTCTATCTGTCTCTTTTCTCTTTCTCACTGTTCTTCACTCTTTGGGGGAAAAAAAAAACTCCTTTAACTAGAGTACAGGCAAATCTTACAAGCCTGGGACCTGTTGTCTCTGTACTGTGACTATATTGTTCTACTTCCATATGGAGAATTTAAGGTTTAACTCTTCTAATATAATTTCTTTTCCTTAACTTTCCTTCACTTCCATCCAGTGCTGGGCATTGAACTCAGGGCCTTTCACATGCTAGACAAGTGCTCTACCACTGATCTACTTTAAATTCTTGAGGATAGCCTACAATGTCCATCTTTCAAAAGTTCCTGTAGGTCTGATGTAGGCAAGAAAGATGAGTTAGATAAATATGTTTAAATGTAGATAGGAAGCATCACTGAAAAGAGAAGTGAGGGAAAGGAGAGACTGAGAGCAGAGCAGCAAAGTTTTAGTCTAGGAAACTGTCATATTCAAGTTTGCAATACAGAAATTATGCCATGAATCTCAATTCACATTAACAAACTCCCAACTAATTTACCTCCCAGTCTTTCTGATGTAAAGTTACATGCACAGGGATATGAAATATTCAGATTTTTTGACCCTGATCAAATGTATCATCCTTCAAGTTCAGCTTAGAGAACACAGTCCCATCATGGTGATTCAGTACAGTGAATTTAAGAAGCAGCACACAGAGAACTGCTCCTTCCTTCTAAGTCATTACATGGGTAAAAAAAAAAAAAAAAAAAATGAATGTGTTGGAGAACTCACACACCACAGGAAATCCCCAATTATAGATTGCAATAAAAGGATTTGCCTATGGGGTCTTCTGCCTCGAGTAAATCATCTTGATGGCTGCTTAGATTTTTCTTTTCATTTGTAATTCTCACAGCTTTTTTGATCACCACTGTCTACCCCTACGGTGGTTCAATACTTCCAAGTTGCTAGAGGAATAGAAACCTTAAAGTATGCAGTGTATTTGCTTAAAAGATTTGGGTTCTCAGATTGCCTAGAAAGATGAGCATACTCTTCTACTATTAACAATTAAAAAAGTGCTCCCACAAAAATACAATTCTGTGATGCCATATGATGCTCTCTCTGGCCATATGATAAGGCTATCACTATGTCTTTAACTGATCAACTTTCTGAGTCATCAAAACAATGACATCATGCTGAGTATTTGGCAGCTTTATTTCAGTTCTCTGTATTCTCTTTGACCTTTCCTGCCCCTAATCTCCAAGCGCAAGAGTCCTAGACTCTTTGTGAAAGACAACACATGTTTATTTAAAACTGCCAGTCACCATAGTTATCACTTCACACACTGTTCTAGAAGACATACCTTTTGTGATTTGAATTCTGCCACAGATATTTTGGGGAAAAAAATTACTGTCTTATTTCTGAAACCCTAAGCCTGCTCTGTCTTTCTATGGTTATTGACCAAGTGTTTCTTGTGGTAATTATTGAGCCAAATAAAAAGAATCAGTAGCTGCTTGTCTCTACCATCTTCATCCCATCCACATACATAAGGCTCTAAAATATAAAAAATAATAAATATAACTAGAGAAGAAAGGGAGGGAATGTGTAGGACTCAGATTAAAGAATGTATGCCTACACTTTCATCAAATCAAGAGGAGAGACTATCCAGAACAAAGGTTCTGCAGCCGTAAAACATCCATAAAGGTCACACGTGTGATGGTCCCCAGGCTACTGCGAATTTATGCTTGATGCTCTCACCCAGTTAGTTGTAATTCCAGTCCTTTCCCTTTCACTCTCAAGAGCAAATGTAAGCCAGTGAATATGATATTCTTACATGGATAACCTTGAATCTACTCTAATTTATAAAAAAATTACTCAAACTATTGAGCACCTGATACCTTACTACTGATCTCCACTTGCCCCTATACCATAGTTAAATGTTACTAGTGAAACCTATAATAAGGATGACTATTCACAAAACATGTGATAGAGATTTTGAGATGTAAAAACCTGGCTTTTAACTTAAAAATCTTTCAGAATCTGAAGTGAGTTTTGCTTAGAGAGTAAGAACTAGAGAAGAGCTGTGTAGAAACAAAGAGGGTTGGGGGAAAAGGACTATCAATCTGCTCACACCATAAAATGATGGATTTTTGCATTGGGGAAAAGGCAGGAAGCAAGGGAGAAAAAAAACTTCATTAATCAAGTGTTTTCTTTTGAATACTTTGATGAATTTGCATGGTTGCCATTTTTTGCCCATGTTGGGATAATGTTTTATGAAGACTATTCCCTTGAGTTTTCAACAAAAGCAAGATTTATTTTATGAGATTATTTCCTGGAGTGTCATTCAGAAATAAACAGTTCATTGCTTACAGGGTTTTTAGAGTAAGTTCTATTCCAATTGATACATAACTGAGAAACCAGAACTGTACAAAAACTGTTCTTCTACTCTGATTCCCTAAGCCAAGGGATTTCTAACTTCCTCCTTTTTTTGAGATGGGTCCTGAGGCTCTCTTTCCACTATGTTTTTTAAAAGTAGCATACCACAAAGTGTGCAAATTATTCAGCTCCCAAATGTAAATGATTGACAGTCTTTAACATTTTATAGTCTTTTTGCTACAGTGCACAATAAAGTAATACAGCACATAAATCACATAAAAAGCCCTGTGTGCTACAGTAAGTTTTTAGACTTTTTAACTTGGTAAAAAATATTGACTATCAATACACATTATCTTCAAAATTGGCATTTAAATGTTTTAAATGCTCTGCTTTTAAGAATTAAATGGATGCTTTCTTTGTATACAAAGTTACTGGAAAGAAAAGCAAGAAGCAGGGGCTGGAGTGGTGGCTCAGTGGTTATGGTGCTTGCCCAGCATGCACGAGTACCCGGATTCAAACCCCAGCACCCATGTACACAGCTAAGTGTCAGAGCAAGGAAAGCCATGTGAAAGACTCAATGAAAATTGATTCTCTCTGTCTCTCTTTCACTGTCCTTCTCTCTTAAGAAAAAAAAAAACAAAAACAAAATAAAAGCAAGGAGTATAGACTCCTATCGTTTACTTTTCTATGAGGGGTGTGTTTAGTACTTTTTACTATTTTAGTTACTGTCTAAATGCTTTGTTTTTGCTAATATGATTTGAAATCTAGTTCATGAACCTAAAACTCCAGTAACCAAATACTGTTACTTGAGACCATTTTTCCAGAAACTCAGTGATTTAAAGCATTTAAAATGTGCTTCCATCACAGGAAAGGGAGATCACAGTAAATCTAGTATAGGAATAAAGATGTTCCTTGACTTGCAATGGATCAAGTTGTGATTTTCCAACTTTACAATAATGTGAATGCAATACACAGGCAGAATCTTGACTTAAAATTTTGAATTTTGATTTTCTTGGAGGCCAACAATGAGTGGTAGGATACTCTCTTGTCATGCTGGGCAGCAGACTTGAGTCCCAAAGATCGTGAGGATAACAGCTGAAACTCTACAATATATTCTGTAGCTGGGTTTTGATGATCAGTACACTGGATATATTTAATGTGTTCTTTTTTTTTTAAGAGAATGCGTTTTTAAAAGAGAGAATGAGAGAGAAAGAGAGAATCAATTTTATTTATTTATTTTTCCATCTGGTCTTTGTTTATCTGACACTTAGTTGTTTGTGTATGTGGTGCTGGGGATCTAACCTGGATCTTTGCATATGCCAGGCATGTGCTCCAACTGCTGAGTCACCACTCCATCCCTATTGAATGTATTTTTAACTTACAATATTTTCAACTTATAATAGGATTAACAGGATATAACTTTATCTCACATCTGCAGTGAACTTTTGTCCCTACATCTTGTCAGACTTAAATTATGTTTTCAAAAAATAAATATTGCTTGCCTGTTATGTTCCAGAGCCTTGATTGAGAATTGTGACATGCAAATAGGTAATACATAAACAAAACAAATGCAAATATAAAAAAAATCATTTAGTTATTTACTCAGGCATCTGAAATCCTTCCAGTTGTTCTAGAACAGAATTCACTGAGACAAACTTTTTTAAGTTATGCAGTACAGATTACTCCATCTGCTTGCTGGCATTCGGAACCAGGGTTCAACAGCAATATTATATTTTGACTCTGATCCTGCACTGCCAGCTCAGAGTTCATAACTTTGGCAGGGGGTCAACCAGTGTAATATAGCAAACTGGAAGCAGGACGCACTGAATGAGCACTAATGGCTGGAAAAGCAATTGCCTCACTCTGGTGTGACCTTATTGTGAGCTAGGTTTCATTTCTTTAAGCACTGGACCATACATAACCTCTCCGCTAAGACTCAAACAGGACCATTTATTCTTCTGGTGAGGCCAACTGGATTTACTCAGTTCTCCATCCTGATCCCACATGGTGGACTCCAAATGTCATACCCTACTATGTCAGAAAGCTGTGTCGTTAAATTTTTAGAGCTGTAACAGTCACTATAATTGATGTAAAAAACACTAAGAGGTAGTAGGAATGCCAGGTGTCCTGCTCCAGGAAGCGTCTTCTCCCACAAACTGTGAGACCTTTAGTAAGAACTGCCCCTGAGAAGTATAATGTCCAGTCTGGAAATTGCAACAAAGCTGCCATCTGCAGCTGCAGAATGGAGCCTGAGATGCAGCATGCTCCCTAATCTCCTCCAAGACCTGGAGAAGGAAGAGCTGCAGCCCTGCTTAGCCTCTGACTCTACAGTCACCATTAGTCGTTTATTTGGCAGATACTGGTGACACAATTCGTGATGTTTACCAGATGACAGTGTGGCTCTAGGAACATAACAATGTTATTACCAGATTCTGGAATGACTACAAGCTTTCCAATGGGCACATCTAGTCCTGGATGGCAAGTCCAGCATCATGACAGAGTCGCTGAGAAGGCTGCCACTTCTCAGGGATGTATACATTGAATTCAATTCATCCCTGATGACAATCATCTTGCAAGACTCCCAGTTCAAGACAAATTAGTATAATTCTCTTCTTACCTCCCTGTAATGTTTAGAGTTTCCTTCAGAGCTGGAAAGATTTCACTCCACAGGCCTGGATTGATCAAATCATGCAAATTCCAAAGGATTTTTCTTCACTTCTGGCCTTTGGCCAAATTCTGGGAGAAACCTACTACCTGGAAATATTCTGCATGTTTTGTGTTTTATGTGCCTGAGGCCTTGAGTCAAAACTATTTAATTTGACCAAAATAGTTTATCCTAATAGTATCTTTTTAATGTCAAACGCCTGTTTTTTGTCTGGACTGTGTGCGTGTGTGTGTGTACATGTGCACACTTGCGTCAGAAGAGCTGAAGTCAGTCACACAAGCATGGGAAGACTACAGCACTGTCCTCATAAAAATCCTAAGCCCCAAGTCTTGAGTGAGTTTGCTGGAGGACAATACCTGGAACGATTTGTCCTATGTTGTTGCCAAGAGAACTGTGTACTGCCAGATGCTTCTGGGAGGAGATACCTGGAAGTTTGCGCTTGGTTTCTCCTGGACTTTAACCAATGCACTTGTTACCTCTTGTTATTTTAATGTGCCTCTTTCACTGTAATAAACTGTAACTTTTTAGAGCAATAGCTTTCCTGAGCCCAGGGAGTGCTTTTAGTGATTCAGTGAGCCTGTGAGTGTCAACCTAGAGAAGGGGAGAAAATAATTGCACATCTTACATGTGATAAATACTTAATCTTAAAAATATTTATGAAACTCCTACAAGTCAACACCACTTAACTAACAACCCAATTAAAACTAGGCTAAGGACTTGAGTAGACATTTCTCTAAAAATAACCATCAGGTACACAGAAAAATACTCAACATCACCAGACATCAGGGAAATGCGAATCAAAACCACATGAGCTATGAACTCACACCTATCAGTATTGCTTTTATAACAGAGCAAAGCACTACATGTGCTGATGAAGATAAGAAACTATGAGAATTCTTGCACACTGTTAGTGCAAATGCCAAAAGGTCAGCTGTAAAGAAATATCAGGATGGTTACTCTTCCAAAAATTTAAAAATAGAACTCTCATAAGATCCAACAATCCTACTGACTATTTATCCAACAGAACTGAAATGAGAATTTCAAAGAGTTATTAGAACTCCTATGTTCACAGCACCAGTATTCACAATTGCCACTATGTGAAAACAACCTAAATGCTCATCACTGGATGAATAGAGAAAGAATATGTGGTGGTGTACACCACCTATAGTAACAGAATATTATTCAGCTTTAAAAAGAAGCAAATTTTGGATTATAAAACAATATAATGGACTTTGAAGACATTTTCCAACTTGAAATAATCCACTTGCAGGAAAAATACTGCATTATTCACTTACATAAGGTTTCTAAAATTGTCAATATAGAATAAAAGAGTGGAATGATGGTTCCCAGAGTCTGTGGGATGGAGAAATGGGGAATTCCTAATCAATAAACATAGAATTTTACAAAAATATGAATAGGCTCCAGAAATCTATTAAATAATACTGTACATATAGATAACAATAATGTATCACATACTTAAAAATGGTAAAGAGGGAACTTGTTTTAAATATTCTTATCACAATTATATGTTTTTAAAGTTTATCCAAGGGGTAAGATTCTGGATACATCAATAGGAGAGGGACATTCCTTTCAACCCATTCAATGACTGGATTGTTGTGCAGGGAAATCTGCATTTGGTCAGCAAAAACTTATGCCTACCGTCCTAGAAGCTGGGTGATTCTGAGGTTGGAGAAAATTGGTTATACAGTAATCTACTCAGGGACCATTCCATCAGGCTGAACACTTTGCTATTCTAAACACATATAGAGAGGGTAGACTTCACCCTTTTCTTCTACTGGATAAGATTATCTTCAAATTTGCTTTTTTTTTAATGCCCTGTCAGGTTTTAATAGCCTTCAGTGTTGTATGGGTTAGGATAACCATTCTGTCACTAGAGGGTTTTTAAGCTGAATGACTAGGAAGCGGTGATTCCTCTCCTGCTATAGTCAAGGATCATGATCCAATACCAGTATGAAGAGACATAATTTTGGCTCTAGTCCTATCTTGCCAGCTCAGCTTTGGGGAGATAAGGCGGAGGAGTCTAAACTTCATGGGTGCGTTGTTATGTAGCAAAGAGAAGCCAAAGTAGCCACATACACATAGAAGGTGAAGTAACAGCCCTTTCTCCCAGCATCATCTGGAAACTACAGTTCAAATCTTGTCCTTGATCTACATCAATTTTTTTAAATACCAGACACAGCTAGTTTCATGGCATTTTCAGGAAGGTCAACTCTTTCCCTGGGAGACCAGCTTACAGATAATCACTGCTACATTCCCACTAGAAAGCAAAGCTATTGTACAGCGCATTCAGGGTTTACTAAGACATCATGAATACACTGGAGAAGTGTCCAGTTTCACAGGGTGGAAACAAGCAATAGCATGAATGGCAAATGCTCATTGCAGAAACATATTGCTCAGAATAACTCAGTTCCAAAGTTCATAGTTAAGCACTTCATTGCAGCAATGCACAGAGTCTAGTCTGTTTCTGTCATTCTATGGACTTTCAAAAAATTTTTATTGAGGAGTTGTGTTGTTGTAAATCATAAATGCATATGTAGTAACAATATGATATGCCCCTGATCCTAATCCAGAGTCACCCCACAACAATCACACCCCAGTCTCTTTAGTCTTTTATATTTCCCCCGTAACAGATATACATTTATATATATGTATGTATGTATGTATAATCGTGCATTTTCCAGTATTAAATGATTGCATAAGTATTATTTGGCTTCTTGGGGGATTAAAGAGTAAGGTACATTGTTGATTCTCCCCCTAGATCCCTCCCTTTCATCCTTCCCTCACCCTTCCCCTTTCCTACATATCTATGGTTCCCCTAGATTACGTGTTGCTTCAACTTTGGTGAGTCTAATACATGAGCTTTCACTCATTCTATGGGCTAGAATATTTAATCTTAATATAACTTTAAAAATGGTAGACATTGGTATTTTATTTTAGTATTTACTGAAAGTATTATTATAACTATTACTACAAATCTGCTAAATGAGTTCCACAGCTATATTCTGAACATGAGATAAAAAACTCACGCAGTGTGTTTCCAAATACTATCCTTAACTCTGAACACTTTGGGCCCTAGACTAATCACTTGATCCCTCAGCATCATGATTGCCTTATTTTCAAAATGAGCAAAGTAGAAGGGCCCTTTCATCAGAATGACAAGATGTGTATACAGTGATGAGTATTTTTATTTTACCAGATTGGGGTATGTAAATTATAACAGACAGCAAGGTAAAACATTATCCTCTATGTTTCTATGTCTGAGAAATTTTCTCCCCCAATCCCGAGACATTAAGCAGAATCACTACATGTCTAAGCCCATTTCCTTTCTAATAGGAGCCACTTCAAGCCAGTATTTAAGTGATGGTGTGTATTCTATTTGTTTAAATTTCCTCTCCACAACAAGCCTTCTGAAGGGCAGGTGACTTTTCTTATGCGTCTCTGTAAACTGGAAATATCTAATGCATTACTAGGTATTCCTCACACTTGATTCTCTCAGACAGGATATCAGGTACAAACCTCTCAGTCTTCAGCCTTTCACTGCTTGAGCCCAAACATTATTCCTTTATTTCCAATGGGTGGCTGATATCAGCAGGATCATCATCACAACCCTCTGAGCCAAACATCAGGAGGTTAATAGAAACTGTTGTTGGAGAGTAAGCATCCTGTTGTTCTTTGTCTCCAAAGTTTCCCAGCAGGCATAAGGACCTCCCACAGGAAGAAGAGCTAAGAAGAAGGCTACCATCTGCAAAGCAATTATCTCATAACCACGCTTTTTGTGACTCCCCAGTGGTTTGATGAATGGGCTGATAGAACACCCCTAAGTGTGTCTTTACTTGCTTCTTAGTTCTAAAAACTAATGCCCTGTTGATACCTTTCCTGTGCCTATTAGATTTTCCAGATCTTATTTCAACTCTTAAAGAAAATTCCTTCAGAAAATGAACAGTTTTCTAATATAGAGGTGTAGAGATACATAGTGCATTGCATATTGCCAAGTCTATTCAACATGGTAATGGGATTTTTTTCCCATTAAAACAATAATACAGACTTTGGTGATGACACTTTACTGATCAATTCTCTTACTGTTGGTGAATGAACTCAGCTTTACCTGAAGGACTCTAGAGTGCTTTGAAATCCTACTTTTTAACTTTGCTAGAGGCACAGCATGATAGGCTTTAGATTGATTAGTGTCTGAAAAACAAAGATGAAGGCAGAGGACATCAAATCAGAACAGAGAAGTTCTATAAAAAGGAAAGAAGGGAGAGAAGGAGGAAAAGAAAGAAAGAAGAATAAGTCAAGGTTTATATTGTCATAACCACAATTCTTAGGTCTCCCATCTTCAGTACCTTTATTAAACTAGTTACTCAATTTAAATCTCAGTCTGTTCACTCAATAGGTTGCATGTTCCTTGAATGAACTACCTGAGTGGGCTCTTTCTTTAAGTATGCATGAGCATCAAATATGGTAACTGTTCACTTTGTGTTGAATAATTAGTTATCAAGTCCCCTAAGGTTCTAAGACCCTCTCCATTTAATCTTAAATTTACTGTGAAAAAGAACCGTCATCTCTACATACATTTCACTGAGGCTAGATCAGCTCACATGCCATTTTCCGTTCTTGCTCTCCAAGTTTAGAGTTAAGGTCAATGTCTATGCTTTGCCGCCCTCTGCTGGCACTGTGGGAATCACCTACACTTGAAGCAACAAAAGAAAACAAAAACTCAGGGTTTAGTTACCAGAGGGCTCTTGGATTCCAACTGGAACAAATAAGTATACACAGTCTTACATTAAAAATATACGTTAAAACAAAAGGTTTTAAACAAGGTAAACCTACTTATTCTGTCTTACAATAAACGGAATCCTGCAATATGTATTCAATAACAATTTATTTTGCTGAAATATGCAGAAGTTTGCAATAATTTGCAAGTGTGAATTGCAGTTCTGATGTGTTTTGCATACTGGTGAATAACATGACAGTAAACATGATCATCAAATATCAGAGCAAATATTTTAAAAATTATTTTCTCCTCTCTTTTCTCTACATTTCTAATCATTCCCTCACCTTTTGTTAAGTTTTAGGAACATAAGGCAACAGATATTGTATATTTCTAACACTTCCAAAATGCACTAACATGCTGCATTTATTTTTAAGAATAATCTTGCAAATAAATTCTTGTAATTAAATTTATATTTCTTGTAAAATCCTATAAGAGTTAGTCTCATTGTCAACAGCTTTTATTTGATATTCCACATGAATAGGAGGAATAATATTTTCCATTCTGTGATTTCTTTGCTGTCCAGGACATTCTTCCTTAAGTTTAAGAATCATGGTCAGGCTTGTTGGCACATGCCTATAATCCCAGTGGCTCAGTAGGCTGAAGCAGGAGAATCACAAGTCAAAAGCTACCCTCAGCAATTTAGAAAATGCTAAACAACAAGAACCTGTCTCAACATAAAAAAATTAAAAAATAAAAAGTGCTGGGGATGTGGCTCAGTTATTAAGTGCTCCTGGGCTCAATCCTCAATACCAAAAACAAAAACTTAAGAATCACAATTATCAAATATCTTTAGGTGAATTTCCATGTTTTCAATGCTCTTTGAGTAATGAAGAGAAATCATATTGCAAACCATTCATTTTTAAATGAAGAATAGAATATTTAGTATATGAAATTGTTTGGTATAAAACAATGTCACTGGATTCCTAATAGATTGAACTCTCATACTATGGAAATACATTTCTATCATGACTGTACTAAGTGTGCAGAAGCCACTGTCTGCATTCTCTGTATCACCTCCAAGTACAACTGCAAGCAGGAATGGAGTTCAAGGTCACTATCTCTGGAAGAGGCCAACAGAGCATGGAACCACCTGGACAACATCAGCCACCAAAATAATATCCAATTACTGAGACGATCCAATACATTCAACAGAGAACAGGCTGGAGAGGCTGCTCAGTGTTGGTGCTCGCCTGGCATGCACACAAATGCAGGTTCTAATCCAGCACCACAGACACAACGAAGTGTTGGAGCAATGAAAAGACACATGAAAAAAAAATTGATTCTCACTTTCTGTCTCTCTCACTATCCCTCTCTCTCTCTTAAAAAAAGTTAGATTTTTAAAAATAAATAAATAGAGGACACACTGCTTTACTTTTGTGGTTTTATTTACTTATTGCAAGACTAACAGGTAATAATTGTCATCTCCATTTACATATGGAAAAACGTGTCTTGGAAAATTGAGGTTCCTTGCTCTAAATCACACCATAAGGATAAGAGCTAGGGTTCTAAGCCAAAACTCACTCTCAAACTCATGTTTATCTCAAATAAGCAATAATTATATATGTCTAAAATTGTATTTTCACCAATATAAAAAAGTAAATACTGAAAAAAGTTGAATCATTAATACTCTGGGAAGACTCTTTTCCCTTTGCTTATGGGGGGTGTGTGTGTGTGTGTGTGTGAGTGTATGCACAATGCACGTAAATCATAATGGATAAATATAAACCAAATCAAGTCAGAGGTTTGGTAAACCAAGTATATCATTCTTGTGCACTTTACCAAAGAGTTCTAATAAACATGAAAAGTGTTTCACTGCTTTAGGAACAAAAGGCCATCTATTCCACAATCTAGAGTCCTCCTGCAGTTCAGGTGAGCCACTCCATCCAAAGTATTATTGATCCTTATAGTCCATACTTTGGGGGCAATTTGTCCTATGCAAAAAGAAATTAGTCTTACAGGGACTTCAAAGCCCTGAAATTTTGGATCTTTCTAGAAAGGACATTATTTAGGATTTATTTGAGAATCTACTCTTTTCGGAAAGAAAATTTCAAAATAAACTTAGCCACAACATATATACCCATTAAAATTAAGTTTGTGCATTTTACTGTGGACAACCACTCATACACAAAGAGAATAAGAAGCATTCTTTGGAGCTTCAAAATCCCATGTTCTCTAAGATCACTTGAGAGTATTTTTTTCCCTGTTGATATAAATATCAAGGAAAGAAAAGATGAGAATTTAAGGTTAAAAATATGATGAGAGGCCAAGTTGGCTTCCATCTCAGCTCATGCTGGAAAGCACTTTCTTAGCACATGCGCGTGCTCTCTGCTCAGGTAAACTCCTTGAAGAATTGATCGTCACTGCAGCTGATCAGGATGCTTCGCCTCACTTCTCTTCTGTCAGCACACAAAAGCCTATGTCAGGAAAGCTCTCAGAGGTAATCAATTCATGAGGGCAGGAGGGGGAATGAATCAGGGAGAGAATATCGTGAATAAATACTTTATTGAGCTATTTAAATTCCTTGTTTTTAACATCATCATATCCACAAAGGCAAAATTTTCCCATCATGTTTATACTAATCTACTTCTAATTACAAAACAGCTATGATTAAATCAATCCAACACCAAAATTGTGTTTTACTATGAGTACTTAACCTACTAATTATCAGTTTCCCACGGTCTGTAATTAACCAGTTCACTATGTCCTTGTTATGTTCCACTGATCAAGACTGTCTTTTGCTTATTTTCACTTTTAAAAAGTCATTTCTAAGAATGAATCATGTTGAAGGAGTGATAGTTGGAATTTATAGTTTTCAGTCAGTAATGGCACAAATCTTTTCCTGCAATATAGAAGTCAAGAAATACCAGACTGTAATAGAAAGAACCTCTGAACTTATGCTAATTATGATTGCTAACTTTTATTACTTTTTTTTTTCAAGCAGGCTCTTTGCTAAACACTATATATATATGTTCTACTTGATGCAATCTTCACCAATGGCTATGAAATCAGCTCTACAATAAGCAAAGTGACACCATGTGTTTTGAATCACTTAGTTACTAACAGACAACATCAGAACTTGAGTCTGATATTGGCAACCCTAGTCTCTCATCACTCCATTCCTCAGCTAAAGATGATTATTACCATATCCTCCCTAGTTGCTGCATATTTTCAGTGGATGGAGCCATGGTTTGTGGAAAATGGGTGTGTGTATATGAGTGTGTGTGTGTGTGTGTGTGTGTGAGACTTGGGATTTCTATAGTTCATCTTCATTATATATAGGACACAATATTTTCCATAAGCTACAATAATTTTTGTTTGTTTAAAGAGAGACAAATGGAGGGAGAGAGTGTGAGAGAATAAGGGAGAAAAAAAAAGAGAGTTTTTACTTTTTCATCTCGTTTTTGTTTCTCTGACAATTAGTTGTGTACTATAAAATTGCTAGTCTGTCCCTCTGACCTGAAAAGCTGGTTTCAGTGGCAGATTAAGTGCAAATTCTTCTGGGAAGGAGTATAATTTACTCAGGTCAATTAAGTGGCAAATAGCAAAAGCCACTTTGAAGTAGCTTAGGAAAAAAAAGGCAATGTGTTGGCGTGTGCATAACCAAACCAGAGGAAAGAATGAAATAGAGGATAAGCAGGATTTTAAACATTATAAAACTTGTCTTTTCTCTAAACATATGACATTTCACCTTTAGCTTCTTTGCTTTAGAGATTCCCTTCTCTATAAGGCAGGACTGGTTGCCAGAACCCCTGGACACTAAAGCTCACAAATTAATAACTAGAGAGAGAGAAATTCTATCCACCAGCACCAAGTTTAAAAATCCTGTGAGACATCACTCACTGGCCCAATACAAGCCACATGTCCAACCAGTGGGACAGAACAGAACAATGTGATCATTCTGGTTTGGGGTCATTGCTTATCTCTATTGCTACTGAGGCAAGCTGTATATAATGGCATTAGGTTTAAAGGTTTTTTTCTTTTTAATTTTTAAGAAAAAGAGAAGGATAGTATGAGAAAGAAAGAATCAATTTTCATTTAGGTTTTCGTTTGACTTTCATTTCTCTGACACTTTGTTGTATACATGGTGCTGGGGTTTGAACTCACATCCCTGCACATGCAAGACAAGCACTGAAACCACTGAGCCCCCGCTCCATCCCAGTGGCATTGGGTTTAAAGCAATAAAGTTGCTTATCTAGTTTCCACCTAAAAATGTTATACAAATTATGTACCATGATCTTAATCACCCTATCATTTATGTTTAGATGTAAGTGGTTTCTACACTTGTTCCTTTGTTATTTTTTGAAAAGTCAAATGCTCAGGTGGCAGCATCTGATTACTAAATAAGGATAATACTTGTCTTCATGCTGGTGGGGAAGTGGGATAGCCAGGGTCACCCACTAAGGATTTCATAGTGATACATATGGCATGTTGGTCAAATAATTATATTTATATGACATGTCCTCCCCCACAAAAAAATGAATGGAGTATACATGATAGGCAAATAAATAAACAAATGTCAATTACTTATGTGATCAAGACTGTTTTACTCCATTAGCCACTAATGTTAGATCTTCAATGTTTTCATTTTATTTACTTATAATTAAGTTAAACTTATGTCCAACTAACAATGGATTTAGTCCATTTTGATAGGTGGCATAACAACAAAACTTAATGTGTGATTGTAGCAAAATTGAATTTGGTGAATTTACTTTGCTAAGCAGTAATTCTCATTCACAATAGGATAATTCATAGTGACTGCCTTTATAGTGAAGAATGTTTTTATATTTTTCATGGAAAATTACAAAAAATATGTGAAAGACCAGTATTAATATTCTTAAACTCTACAAAGAGAAAAATACAAAAATATTGGGAGTATAGGGATAAGTTTTTTTGTACTATTGCCAAAAGTTTGGTCCTAGTCCTCAATGCCAATCCAATAACAAGGACATTGTTTTGAAAAAGAAGTGGAAAAAAAAGTTTTATTGCTGTCTAGTAAAGGAGAAACACAGGTAACTACTTTTCCAGAGGCTCTGATTCTTCTCATCAAGGGGAACAGGGTATTTTTTAAGAGGTTACTCAAAGGCTACTTTCCATGTCTACTCTGTATAAGTGGGAATTCACTTGTTAATAGGGGAGATAGCCATTTCTGAGATCTTCTGGTGCCATCACCATTGTCTGAAATACTTCACTTATATCTGTGGTGGGTATGTGCTCAAGGACAGATAACTCTCTAGAACTGGGAAGAAAGGTAATCCAATTTCCCCCAAGATTAAGAAGGGGGTAATTAGGAAAGGCAGGGAGAAGAAAGAATGTTCCTTTTAAAAATAAGTCACAGTGGCTAAGCAGGAACAGCTATTTTCAAAGCCTAAGTGAACCATTAGTATGATAGTAAGAATTGAACCCAGGATCCCTTAATCACTGAGTCACATCCCTAGCCCTTTGTTGTTTTTACTTTGAGACATGGTCTCACTAAGTTGCTAAGACTGCCCTCGCACTTGCAATCCTCCTGCCTCAGCCTCTTCAGTCATTGGGATTACAGGTGTGCACTACACCTGGCATAGAGGGGTGATTTTAAAGAGATAATTTCTGAGGTAAATGTCTCTGTAGACCTTACTATGTCTACGCTCCCTGGGCATGAGTTCCCATTGGCAAAGTGCAGGTCTAGTGGTCCAGACCTTTGATGAGTTTATATGAGATCCTGGAGTTTCCAGACAGGATTGCAATGTGAGTGATAGTTGATGTACTGGCCTCAGTCTGCACTCAACTTGTCACTCAGGGATGCAGTGATGTCACCAAAGGAAGAGATGTGGGCAGCATGAGAAAGTGAGTTTACTCCTGCTAAAGAAGATAGATGAGCTTCAAACAAAATGAGGATCTATAGAGAGTGGGCACCAAGGAAATCACTGCCTGAGGGAGGGTAAGAGGCCACAGAAAGAGAATTTGCATTCTCCAGACAGAGCTGTGGTAGGAAAGGCTCCAGGGACAATCTTGGGGAAAGCAAAAGTGACCCATAGGAAAAATAATGGACTCTTTTTCTTTTTTCCAGGCACAGTTTCAAAGCCTCTGGAGTACATAGATCTTTTGCTAAAAGTCAACAATCAACAATGATTCTTTCCAATTCACCTAGACACTCTGGGGCAACTTGGTTAGCAGAAATGTGAATGACTAGATGTATCTAACTTCTCTAGATTACATAGAAATATTAAATTTTTGCTGTTTTTGAAATGTACAGTAAAAATTAGATTGTGTAGCAACATATATAATTCAGCTTAAGTATCAAATTACTGGGGAGGATCCATGAACCCCATCGGAGCTGACACCCAATAGCCACTTGTGCGCCACAGAAGTCTCAGTTCCAGGGTCCTTCACAGGCATGCAGCACACACCCTGCCCATCCCCTCTCCTGTTCCAGAAGTAGCCACCCAGTTGCCCCCCATTTCTGCCAGGTCCAGGTATATCGGCCCACACCTACCAAGGATCCCAGGTCCAGTCATGGCATGCAGAAAGCCAGTACCAGCCCGGCATGAGATCCCAGGACCCAAAAAGCACCCATGTTGCTGTGCTTGTACAATTCATCAGGCTGCCACATACCACCAACAGATTAAGGATCAATGGTATGGGACCTAAAACCATAAGATAAAGCAAAACGGAAGCAGCTTTCTGTAGGAAGGTGTTTATCATAAGGGTGGTGTCTAACCTGAACCTTTGACCTCAAAAGAAAAAATATTGCTAGAGTTGCCTACTTTCAAAGATCCAGAAGAAGAACATCAAACATGAGGAATCAAAATAGAAAAGGTTCAACTCAAGCCCACAAATCCCTATGCAAAGAACACACAGACAGAGAGCAGGATGAAAACCTAGAAATAATTATCAATGATCTGATTACTGAAAGGAATAATGAACTAAAAGAAGATTTAATGAAGGGACAATATGAGAAAACTCAAGAGATGAAACATTCTATTATCAAAGAAATAGACATACTGAGAAAAGAAGTGAAAGATCTATAAAATGAAAATTATCATACATTGAAGACAGAAATTGAAGAAGACCTGAGAAGATGGAAATACAGTCTATGCTCTTGGTTAGGCAAAATTAATACAAGTAAAATGGCCACTGTGCCAAAAATGCTACACAGATTCAATGCAATGCCCATTAAGATATCAATGTCATTCTTTACTGATATAGAAAAAGCGATTCTCAAATTCATTTTGATCACAAGAATCCCAGAAAAACCAAAACATTACTAAGCAAGAAAGATGAAACAGGTGGATTTGCAACAACAGATTTAAGACTATACTATAGAGTAGTAGTAACAAAAACAGTATGGTATTGATAAGAAAATAGGAATGAAGACAAATGGAATAGAATAGAAGACTCTGAGACAAACCCAGAAATCTTTAAATATATGATCATTGGCAAAGAGAGTCAAAATACAACATGGAGGAAAGACACCTTTGCAACAAATGGTGCTGGACAAACTGGACAGTCATTTGCAGGATGTTGAAATTAGATCTTTATCTTTCATCTTGCACAAAAATCAAATCAGAATGTATCAAAGAACTTGGAATTAAACCAGCTACCATAAAACTGCTAGAAGATAAATTAGGATCAGCACTACAATATTTGGGATCAGGCAAAGACTTTAATAAGACTCCCAAAGCAAAATAATTAAAGTCAAAAATAATTGAATGGGATGCCATTAAACTAAAAAAATTTTGTTCCTCCCAGGAACTAGTCAAAATTGTTAAGAGAGAATCTAATCATTGGTAGATAATCATGGCCTCTGATCTTCTGATAGAGGACAAATATCCAAAATTTACAAAGAACTCAAAAGCTTAATATAAAAAACACAAACAATCCAATCAATAAATGGGCCAGAGAGCTCAAGAGAAACGTCTCAAAGAAGAAATTGAGCAAGCTCATGAATACATGAGAAATTGTTTTAAATCACTAGTAATCAGAGAAATGCAATGAAATTTTAAGAATTCGCCTTAATCCAGTCAGATTGGCAAAGATGAAGAATATAAACAATAAGAGACGCTGGAAGGGTTGTGGGGAGATACAAACATTAGAACACTGTTGGTGGAACTGCAGAGTGGTTCAGCTGCTCTGGAAAGCTTTGTGGAGACTCCTCAAAAAATTAAGGATGGATCCACCATAAGATCCAGGTATCCCCTCTGCTGGATATTTTCCCGGAGGACTTAGAATCAGCATATTACAGAGACACAGCAAAATCTATGTTCACAGCAGCTCAATTTACAATAGCTAAATTATGCAACCAACACAGATGCCACTCACTGGATGAATGGATCCAAAACTCTGGTATACACACACACACATATATATACACACACACACATATACACACACACACATATACACACACACATATATACACACACATATACACACATATATACACACACACATATATACACACACATATACACACACACATATACACACACATATATATACACACACACATACACACACACACACATATACACACACACACACACACACACACAATGGAATTCTACTCAGGAATTAGAAAAAGTAATATTGTGGTCTTTGAATATAAATGGACGGCAATGGAAGAAATGCTGAGCCAAGTTAGCCTAACCCAGAGACTCAAGGGTTGAATGTTTTCCCTCACTTGTGGAGGCTAGAGCAAAACCCAGGCTTGTGTGAAAAGTTGTCAGACTGATGAATTAGACCCAGCAAAGGCATAGTAGCACATAATCTAGAGTAACCATAGATACGTGAGGAGAGGAGCAGCCAGGGGGATGGGGAGAAGGAGGGAGGATATGGAGGGATAGGTAGATAACCAATAATGTAGCATACTTTTTACCTCCCCCCTGCCAAGAATCCAAATAATACTAATGCAATCATTTAATTCTGGAAAATTCACAATCTAAACATTTATATCACTCGTAGGGGTGAAATATAGAAGAATCAAGAGACTGGAGTGAGGGCAATGTGGGGGTAATTCTGGTATAAGAGGAAATGCATATCATATTGTTACTTTACATGCATTTCTGATTGTACAATCATTAAACTCCTTAATAAAATATTTTAAAAATTATTAGGGAGGAGATGATAGAACATTGTGGTTGCAGATTCCTAATCCATTTCCTTAATTTCCTTAAGGTTACTGTCTAGACCTCTAGCGCCTTGAATTTTATTTTCATTATTTCTTTATCAGACTGAATTTTTCATAAAAACGAAGAAAATTTCAACTTCCATACTTACAAATCTCTGCCTTCCTCTTTTTTGCGAGGGGAGAGGGAGCTTTCTTTCAGTCTCTTCTTAAGGAAGTGGGAAGTAGAATAGTTGAAACCTGGACCAGTACTCTGATCTTTCTCGAAATATTTAGATTGAGTCACCAGAGGGCCATGAAAGAATTACGCCCCAAGTCCTAACACATTCGCTATATATAAGAAACTGCCATACTTTCTCTGATTCTAAAGTGGTGTTTCACATGTACCATCATTGAGGGAGGACTACACAAACAGTCACTTGATGATTTTCAGTGTTTTGCTATTTAAATGAGGAATCCAGGTTGAAAATGTAACCTTCTTCTTATGGTGGGAATCTCAAGAAGTCTCTTTTTCCTTGGGTAAAGTACACTGTTTGGGTAATTTTATTTTATCTCTGTCCATCCCTCTTCTGCCTGCTATAGGATCTAGCATGGTTTATATTAAGTTAGACAAAATTTTTATCTCCCATACTCTAGTATGGGAGAGTTCATGAGTTGCTTCTTAATTCTTTAATATCTAGCAAAAGTTCTACCAATGTTGAATGAAAAATGACATTCACTTGATTTTTTTCCAACTTATGTTTCAAAATTTCAAGGAACAAGACAAGAAGGGTGGGGGCAGAATAAGGACATGCTTGCTCATTCTTTGCTCTAGAAGTCTCATGCACGTGCACAGAGCTTATTAGAGAATCCAGAAAGAAAATAGGAAGAGCACTCTGCCATGCTCCCTAGAAGGGGCAGAGTGAATTCCACAGAAAACAGAAGTTCTGAGGTGAAAGATGGGTTAGCATTTGCAGATCTGCTTTCGCAGCAAACAGGGTTTTATAAAATTACTACACTTTTTGTTATCTCGCCTTTGAGTAATTTCTGCCTGTGAGAAGGATGGGAATCACATCAAGCCTCACCTGCCAGGACACACTGAATGAAAAACAGATTTAGCACAGAAATCCTCTAATGTTTTTATTTATGTCCCTACAACATTTAGAAATATCTGTAGGTATAAACTTTTAATGAAAAAGGATAAAATAAAACTTTTCTTGTCATATTGAATACATATTCTTCTTTCCCCTTTGATAAAATTGTACTCATGTAATGAAGTATAATTGGAAAATAGGATTCAATATGTGTGTCACTGAGGCAGCAAACCAAAAGATACATGATAAATGAAATTCAATTTCAGTCACAACTTAACTACCCAAAAGCTGTACAAATGTGGGGAAAAAGTACTTACGATGTAGTACTTACAAACATTTCCACTTGTATTGTCCTGGTTTTCCAAACTGACATGCATTTTTAAAAATAAAAAGTTGTTTCATTTTTAAGAACACAAAAGAGGGCAGAATAGTATCTCAGAAGGGTAGTAGATGCTACTGACACTAACGGGATCACACTCACAGGTGGGAAGAGGTGAGGTATGGCAATGGGAGATGACAAACCACCCTAATCTGCTTTGTACATTAACTGTCGGGAAAGACGTTGGCAGCAGTACTCTCCATTGCAACATGAGAAAATGTCACATGTAAGTGATAGAATACTCAAAAATGTTTTGAGAGATGCATCTTTCCTAAGGATGTAATATTTAGTTTGAGGACAAAGCATAATTGAAAGCAGCACCAAAAAGTTCATGAAAAATCAAATTGTAGATGAAAGACAAAATATGTCAGATGAGATGTCTACATTATGTGTAACATGATATACATATCAAATCAAATATAAGCTATAGCTTAGATTCACATATACATCAGGATTTTTGTACCATGTTCATTGATGTACATATATGAGTAAGGACACATATATATCATATTTTACATTTTCATATGATGTGAGCTAATATATATTGACATATGTGTGATTGAGTATAAATTATGTGTTATGTACATCGACATATAATATGGATAATTTAATTTTTCAAATTCAATAAACAGGGACATGTACTCATAGAAAGATTCCCTTTTATTTACATTGAGTTGTTACACATGCCTAAAGATAAAAAAAAATTACTTTATTCTAAAAACAAAAATAATTTCTTTCTTCTTTTCTCCAATGCTGATAATAGGAGAAAAGGGCCTCACATGTGCTATGCATGATATGCAAGAACTCTACCACTGAGCTACATCTTCAACCCAAATGCTAATCAACGAATGAAGCTAAACTTTAAATAAAATGATTACATTAAAATTAAAATTTATGTAAAATGTTAAGGTAAATTTTTAAATTATCCTCAGAATAATGAAACTTCCTGCTAATAAAAAGCCTTATAATATATGATTAAGAGTACTGAGTTTATAAGAAATATAGTATGCATGAGGCCCTTGGTTCAATCTAGCAAAACACATACAGGAGAAAGAAAGATGAAGTAAAAAACAGAAATATGTATACACATAACTTGTAAATTGAAACACATCTGTACTTAGTATATATACATTATATATAGAGAGAAAGCATCTGGTAATATGATATATATATGTGTGTGTGTATATATATACACATATATAGTCTAGAAATATGATATATATAATATTTATATATATATGTGTGTTGTATATATATATTAATATATGGGCTAAATAATTGTGATTCCCCCCTACTGAATGATTTATTCACTTATTAAATTATGCCCTAATGCCCTAATAGAATATTTCCCCCTTTCTTCTCATTCTCTCTTTTATGCCTGCTGGATTCTTGCCCTACTTTTCAAAAATTTCTCTTCTTCTCCTCTTTACTTGAGCTTCAAAATTATAGGTGCTTTTAAGATTCAGTAATTCATTCACTTCTTCATTCCTTTATCATGTCATTATTCATTACTGAGCATCTACTAAATTCCAAGACATGGGACAAGGAGGAAGAGGAGGAGGCAGCAGAGGAGGAGGCTATGGAAGACAAAGAGGTAGAGAAATAGAGATTTTTCCTCATTCCCAGCGAGCTGCAAGCAATCCCTTTAGATTTCTCTCATGTGCTCATTCTTTCTCTTTCTCCTAAGTTAGTTCTCTCTCTGATCTTACAGAACATCTTCCTACAAAAATAAATCCTCTGTCTATCTCCCTAATATTGCAGTTCTCTTAGGTCTTAACCAATACATCTCCAGGCTTAGCTTTCCCCACTGAATGGCTCATTAATGTCTTGAGTTTGCCCCTGGTGGAACATCGTGTCCTTCTCTTATCATTGCTTTGTTCCTTACTTGCTTCTTGGCTTGACTATTATCTCAGTTAACATTTGTCAATAACTTTTCATTTCTGCTCTCCTCTTATAAGGATTCATTGTCAAATAATATCTATTTTACTTCTATATTAGCTCATATTAGTATCCTCTTTCCCTCCAATTCCATTACCTTAGCTTAGATCCTCATGACTTGCCTGGATTATTCAAACATCTTTATTGGTCATTTTCTTTCCTCTTACTGATTTACTTTCATCCAATATTCAACCTGCCAGATATTTTCCCTGAAACATTACTAGTGGTAAATTACATTATTTTCCCTCTGAAATCTTAAATGCCTTAGCCTATGTAGTAATTAAATTAGATAATGCATATGAATTGGTTATCAGAGTGGTTATCATATAGTAAGAACTCTATTATAATTAGGTATCATTATGTCATTTCCCGTAAAAAAATTGTCCAATTATTTGACTGTTCACTTAGCCATTTTTCAAATATGTCTATATTACACAGTAGTTAAGAGCTCTCAAACAGTACTTTATAGATTCCAATCCTATGAATTGAAAAATATTACCCATGAGAAAGTTATTTAACTTCACTCTGTCTCCATGTCTTGATCTACATAATTACAATGGTAATATTAGCACCTACCTCAGAGTGTTATTGTGATAATGAAATAATTGGTGCATGCAAAGTGAATACAGGGTGAATGTTAAGTGCTTTATTAATGTGCATTATTATTAATAGCTATTCAGATTCTTCCTTAAGCCTTCTCCAACTAATTCATTAAGCTTCTCTCTCACTTTTCTTATTCATAAACTCTTTGCTGCATCCCAACTAAGCCACTTTGTATTTATTGGAATTACTCTCTCCTTTTCCAATGATGGGTTCTATCCAGTGAGATTCAGCTCTGCAACATTCCCTAAGGCTCATGTGTTGAAGCCTTGGTTCCTGTTGTAGGAGTGTTTGGAGGTGGGATTCTTGAGAAGTGATTGGTTCATAAAGGCTCTGGCCTCCTTAGTGGTTTAGTCCACTTATTAGTGTTTTAGACAGCTTTTTCGTTTTTATAGTCAAATGACCCGACAAGAATATTTTTAGAGGTGGAAATGGTCATTTTACAGCTCACAGTTTCAGAGACCTCAGTTCACAGATGACAGACTCTATTGCTCCAAGATGAGGCAGAACATATGGTAGAGGAAAGTAGCTCAGGACATGACATTTAGGAAGCTGAGAGAGACCCTCTCTCTATAGAAAATATATATATCCCAAAGGCACAACCCCCTAATGGCCCACCTCCAGCCACAACCTGTCTGCCCACAGTTGCCCCCTAGTTAATCCCTATCTGTGGATTAATGCACTGGTTAAGCTAAGGCTCTCTTCACCCAATCATTTCACTTCTGAATGTTCTTGCATTATCTCACACATGAGCTTTTAGGTAATACCTAATTTCTAAACCATAACAATTAACAATTTGATGACATTATTGGAAAGGTTGGAGACTCCAGGAGGTGTGGCCCAGATGTAGAAGCAGGTGACTGGGCGCATCCCTGGCAGGGTTCATCTTCTCCCTAGCCCTTTGCTTGCTCTCCAATTTCTTGTTGCCATGAGGTGAGCAGTTTTTCTCCAGCACACTCTTCCACCATGATGTTCTGCATTGAAACCAGCTAACCATGAACTGAAGTCTCCAAAACTGAGTCAAAATAGACCTGTCCTCCCGTAAATTGTCTTTCTTAGGTATTTTGTCCCAGCAACAGAAAGCTAATTATTGGATATCCCTTCTGGACAGAAGTTTCTGTTGCACATTTATATATCTAAAGAATCTTTCATGTAAGAACTTAATGAATATTTGCAGAAAAAAGGCACACCTTCATAGATTTCACTATGTCACTGTTTATGGTGCCTCTAAACACTTGAATCTTAAATTGATTAATATGTGATAATAATCAGATACAGAGATGAATATATAAGATCTCATTTGCCCTCTTAAAAATTTTACTCATCATTTGTTTATGAATAAATAATAACATTTATTTATGAATTAGGCAAATGCTGCAAAAAAAGTCAATTTTTGTGTCAATATCATGCAGTTTTTGTTAAAATAGCTCTGTAGTATAATTTCAGCTCCTGTATGAAGATACTTCTAGCATCAGTCTTTTGGTCAGAATTTCTTCAGCTATTCTGGGTTTCTTTTTCTTTCAAATGAATTTTAGAACTTCTTTTTTAATTTTTTTAAATTTTTTTTATTTTTTATTTTTGAACAACCTTACAAGATTTTAACAAAATAATATAAAATGTGTATATATTCTGGATATTGCAGTTATCCCCAGGAGTGCCCCCCCAATTACCCTCCCTTGTCCCACCCTTCCCCTTCCCACTATAACTCTAAAAAACGTATTAGATTGTAAAGCATTACATCTTATCTGGATTTAACTCATGCTACTAAACCAACTTTCTCATTGTCCAGGGTCTAGTCCCCACCTCCACAGATGAGTGGCGACAATCGACCCTTAGATCTCTGGGTTAAGCTGATTTTACTCATCATGATCTCTTCCATAGCCATCCATTTACCTTCGAAGGCTGCAATATCATTGTTTCTAATTGCTGTGTAATATTCCATGGTATAAATGTACCACAGTTTTTGG